>CAUYON010116619.1:0-24069 GCA_963573935.1 Arctocebus calabarensis
TACTTGGTTTGCTGTGGAAATAGAATGGGTTAAACCCAAGTGTGTTATGTTGATGGTATAATGCCACAACACTCTACAACGGGTTACAAATTGTGACTCTTTATAATAAAAAAAAAAAAAAAAAAAAAAAGAACAGAGTAAGACCCTGTGTCTACTAAAAATAGAAAATTAGCTGGGTGTTGTGGTGGGCACCTATAGTCCCAGCTACTTGGCAGGAGGCTCTCTTGAACCCAAGAATTTGAGGTTGCTGTGAGCTATGATGATGCCATGGCATCAACCTCAGGGTAACATAGTGAAACTCTGTCTCAAAAAAAAAAATTCAGGCTCGGTGCCTGTGGCTCAACGGGCTAAGGCATCAGCCATGTACACCTGAGATGGCGGGTTTGAATTCAGCCCAGGCCCGCCAAACAACAATGACAGCTGCAACCAAAAAAATGGCCGGGTGCCTGTAGTCCCAGCTACTTGGGAGGCAGAGGCAGGAGACTCGCTTGAGCCCAAGAATTGGAGGTCGCCATGAGCTATGATGCCACAGCACTCTATCCAGGGTGACAGCTTGAGGCTCTGTCTCAAAAAAAAAAAAAATTCATATGTATATGTGGGAATAAATAAGTATGAATCCAACATCTTTAAAACTTAAGAATGAAGGGAAAGAATTCCAGACCACATAGAAAAACCACTTAGCAACAAAAATCTGAGTTCATCAAATCCTCCCAAAGGCTAGTGTTCAAGTAACATTTTTAAAACTCTCTAACTTAGCTATGACGCTTCAGGAAAGCAAAACCAAACCAAAGGAAAGAACTTCAATTCTTTCCTCCATTTATATGAAAAAAAACTAACCTACCCCCCAAAAGTTTTCTGTTATAAAGCAAACCCCTTATTAAAAATATCCATGTGATCTGAAGTTGTTTTTAGCAACTTACATGGAAGACAACCTGAGCCCCAAGTATAAAGCTTACATGATCAGATTAACTAAAAACATTCCAGCAAAATTATACGTCTATGCTTAATAGAAAACAAAATATATAAACAATATGAACAAATACTAAGCTTAAAATGTTTTATTATAATTATCTTCAATGAATTTGTACATTTGAGGAGAGAGAATTAGTGTCTGTGGCCTAGCTGTCTACTCTGGCTTTTGAAAAACAGTTCTCTAAAGTGAGTCAAAAGAGCAGAGGAAAATTTCAGTTTGTTCTGTTTGTGTGCTGTGTATGCACTGGTGAAATTTGCCTTTAGTTGCCCATTTGTGTAGCCTGGGGTTACAATACCATAATAGACGATTTGGAAAATGAACTTAAGCAGTTAAGGGCATCGAGCATTATAGCTTCTACACAAAAGTCCTTTGTGAAGTCTTCCAACCAAAATTCTAAATAAGAAAAATGGGCTTAAATTGTCACAAGACTGATTTGGTGTGAACCAGGCAAAAAATTCCTAACCCTAAGGTTTTAAAATATTTGGGGTTTTAAAAATTAAACTGGGTGGCCAGGCCCAGTAGCTCATGCCTCTAATCCTACCCTGTGGGAGGCCAAGGTGTGTGACTGCTTGAGCCTAGGAATTTTAGACCAGCCTGAGCAAGAGTGAGACTGCGACTTTTCTAAAATTAGAAAAACCAGTCAAGTGTGGCGGGTACCTCTAGTCCCAGCTACTCGGGAGGCTGAGGCAAGAGGATCCCTTGAGCCCAGGGATTTAAGGTTGCTGTGAACCAGGTACTCTACCCGGCGGGGAAAAAAAATTAAAATGAGTTATAAGGATAGGTTGCAAGTTCTCCTTAAAAAGTGAAAAGGTGGCAGAAGGATATACTCAATGACCTATAGAAGAAATATTAACTTTATTGGACTTTGGAGAGCCTTAACTTCTCTGTGGAAACAAAAGACTACATTACAATATTACCCATTTTCAGGGAAAATATGAAAAACAAGTTTTGGGGCTGGGTGTGGTGGCTCATGCTGTAATCCTAACATTTGGGGGGGCAGAGGCAGGTGGATTGCTTCAGCTCAGAAGTTTGAGATTAACCTGAATACGAGTGAGACCCCATCTTTAAAAATAGCTGGGCATTGTGGTGGGCGCTTACGGTCCCAGCTACTTGGGAGGCTGAGGCAAGAGGATCACTTGAGCCCAAGACTTTGAGGTTGTTGTGAGCTATGACATCATCGTACTCTATAGAGGTTGACAAAGTGAGACACTGTCTCAAAACAAACAAGTTTTTATCTTTTTGTAGGTAAAGCTAGGTGAGGGTTCTTCAAGGGTATAATGAAGGGAGAATTTTCATTCATAAGTGATATAACCTACCAGCTTTTAGTGAGAATTTGCCCACAGCTCAAAAAAACCACTATATGAATACACTTGGCTTTTAATGCTTAGCTTAACTGCCGCTAGCAACCTAAGTAACAATGATAGTCTTGATTACTTTTAAAGTAGATAACATTTTTTTAAGTACATTACTTAAACATTAATTTTTTAATTCAACTTGTCAATATGTTGTTTAGGATACTGCATCCTCATCTATAAGTGAAACCTGTTTGTAATTTCCCTTTATAACAATATATTTTCTCCAATTTCAATATCAGGTGTATTCGGATCAAGTGAATGATATTGAAATATTTCTTCTTTTTTTATTGTTTATAAGATTTCTGGAATTGCTTGTTTTGTAAAATCATTGTGGTCTATGAGTTGATGATAGTTTGAACTTTGTTATTTAATTTAATTCATTGCTTAATTACTGTTTTCCTATGAATGATTATACTGTGGTTAATATGTTAGCACAGCAGTATTCCCAGATAGTTTTTGTTTGTTGGGAGGTTGAGTTTTGTGGGGGCAGAGTTAATACTTTGCATGAAATATCTTATTTTATAACAGTGAAATTGCTTTCTCTTTTGTCTTATGATTTTTTTTAGGTGAAATTTAAGTTTTTGTGTGAGTAGTACTATTGTACCTATCTTGAGTGTCTTGCTTGTACTGTATCACATCATACCTTGGTTTAATTCTTAATAAACTCTTCACTTGTTAAAAAAAAAAATAGGATACACATAAGAATGCGTCAGTCAAACTGTTAGAGTTCCAGTGCCAAAGAATTTCTCCCCTGAACTTTTGTAAACCAAAACAAGTACAATCGATTGTCATTTCCCCCTTTTTCTTCTTTCTTCTCTTTTCTAATTGTTTGTCATTAGTTGTCTTTCTTTCTTCATTTTCCTCTTTACTAATGTGTCATTGTGCTTATATTTAGTATAAATGCTCTATATTTATAAGTTCCTATTTTCATTTCCTAGTTTTCTATTGAAAAATAAATTCCGACGCCCTTCTTTCCTCCTCACAGTCCTATAACATGGTATGTGTGTCTTGTGATGAGTTGTCTCAGTTATTTTTTGAAGAGACCATAAATTGTGCTTATATAAGCAGATTTATTTATGCTAATTTATACATAACATTAATTATATGAGACAGTATAAATGTTGAAGTTTGGAAGATCAAAGTTCTAGGTTTTTCTTATTTTGAAAATATTCTGAAGTTGCCATAACTTTTAATCTTACCATTTATTCTTTGATCTAATCTTGAAGCACCAAAAAACTATAAAAATTCCCAAAATTAGGATGTATATAATGTACACAAATATGGAGTAAAATCTTTCCTAAAATCAATAAAAACACAAACAGGCTACTTTTTTCTTTTTGTCTGTGAAGAGAGATAATTTTATTTCTTCCTTTCCTACTTGAATGCCTTTACTTTATGGTGCATTTTATATATACATACATATATATATATTTTATTAAATCATAGCTATATACATTAATGTAATTATGGGGTACAATGTGTTGGTTTTATATACAATTTGAAATATTTTCATTGAACTAATATAACTTTCATGGCGTTTTCTTTGTTATTGTGTTCAGACATTTATGTTCTACATTTAGTCAGTTTCACCAGGCTATTTAACTAACATGCTACATTACTGGTCCTCTGGTAGATCTATATTTAGCACAATATGAACGGCCATGCACTTGAAGCTAGATTAAGACATGAAGCAGGTGATTTATTCCAGTCACTGGAAATATTTGAATATTAAAAACCTTATTTAGAAACAGCCTACATCCATTATCAAGTTGATTTTGTATAAGCAGGTAATAAGAAGTACAAGGTCACCTCTCTTTGATAATTTGAATAAGAGTAGTAATATTCAGGCTTTGACTTTCTGAGGTGAATTTTGCTAGTGTGGTACAGACTGACATAGGGTGATGATAGTCAAAATATAAAAGAATTATTAGGGGTACATGTTACTTTAGAATACATTGACATATTCTTACACACCTATCATTGAAACTTTATGACAAATAATTATAAAAGTGTTTATTTTGATGTAAGCAAATTGCCACTAGACCAAGTTTAGAACCTGTGTAATCATATTTGTTTTTCAAAGATTAAATCTAAACTTCTAAACTTTTTTTTTTTAATAAGAGGAAGGGCTTTATTCACCAGTGAGGAGCTTACGGCATAGAAGAATTCCAAATGGCCGCCCTCCCCATCTGGCTTGATCTTTCCCTTTTTATCGACAGTCAAAAAGTTTCACCCCACAGGTACCCTTCTTAAGTCTAAACTTTTATGTTAGATGCCACTAGACCATGTTTAGTCCTGTGTAATCATATTTGTTTTTCAAAGATTAAATCTAAATTTTTATGTAATTTATATTGGAGATAAATGTAAGAAATATTTAGAATTATAAAACAAAATGTGTCAACATGGTAGCTACATGCAATATATAACACTTCACCTATTCCTTAAGATAAATGTGGAGATTTATATTTTAGGTGTTCATAGCTACTTTAGTTTATAAATACTGGACTCTTTCCATTTAGAACCATATTTGGGGCCTTATTTTCTTCCTTATAATAGAGAAAGAAAAAACTAAGCAAACAACTTATGTTTCATTTTTACCTTTGAGGCTATTACCTCACTTTTGATTTCATGAACATATTTTACAACAGTGGTCCCCAACTATTTGGCATGAGGGACCAGTTCCACGGAAGACAATTTTTCCATGGATCCAGCGGTGGAGATGGGGTAAAATCTGACAGGGGGCAGAGCTCAGGTGATGATGTGAATAAGGAGGAGTGGTTATCAATACAGACACCGCTTTCCTGGCTAACCTACAGCTCTCCTAGTGTGAGGTGCTGTTCCCATCAGGCCACAGGCGGATGGGTGTTCATGAACTGGGTATTGGAGACTACAGTTTTAGAGGAAAGATCATTTTAGTCTTCATTGAGCACAAACCTATTGAGCCCTATGACATTTTCATGTTTATCATTATACAGCTATGTTATTATTTAGATTCAAAATTCAATAGAGCCTATAAAAATCTAATGATTGTGTAGAAAGACTTGGTATAAATACTAGCAATATGCCCAGGTATGGTACTGAAATAAACTAACTTTGCTTTCTCCTCTGCTGTTTTACATTTACTTCATGAATTTGTACTTATGCAATAACATTCCAGTGTAATCTTCTGGAATGATTGAAAAACTGTCAGTGTAGAGTTCATGAAATAAGTCAATAAAAGAAGGATTAAGAAAAACAAATGACTCCACATATATATATGGAGGGCAGGGAATGAGAGACAGGGAATAAGAGCGGATACCTGGGAAGGGTGAGGTCTAGGGGAACAGAGTTCTTCTGAGAGAGACCCCAAGGATACCCTGCACTTTCCTTTCCATGGATGACTCAGCTCTTAGGAATTTGCAGACTTCACTTCCTAGGGCTTGGAAACTTCTGCTTTTATGAAATCTTGTAGTTCTCTCGCAGCTGGAACAGCTTTTCCTGCTTGATTCAAACTGACAGACCACGCCAACCAGAGAGCCTGGCCATTTTTAATTTTTTTATGCCGTTTGCTCTGTTGGCTGAAATAAAGCCCTTTCTCTTATAAAAAGAAAAACACAAACAAATGAAAGAACTCCAAAATTCTACCACAATTTTAGTAGTGCTCACCAATTCTCTATAAGTCTTATAAAAATAGCATGGTAACATTTCTAGTAATGACATAAAAGATCAAAGAAAAATAAAATAACAGGAGTGTTGCAGGAGGATGAGGCCCAAAGGAGAGAAAGAACACCCAAACGCCACGTTTATGAGAGGAAGGGCTTTATTCACCAGCTGGGCGCTTACGGCATAGAAGAATTCGGCATGGCTGTGATCCCCAACTGGCTTGGTCTTTCCCTTTTTATTGACAGTCAAAAAGTTCCACCCCACAGGTGCTCTTCTTTTTGGCCAGTTCGAATCAAGCCGGAGATGCTATTCCAGCCCCTACAGAACTACACTATTTCACAGAACTTGGAAATTTCCAAGTTCCAAGGAGTTAAATTTACAAATTCCCAAGAGCTGAGTCACTACGGGGAGGACCCTGCAAGTGTATCCTTCCTTGAGAAGACCTTTTCTCTGGACCTCACGCTTCTCAGGTATCCTCTCTCAGGGGCCTGTGTATTATAGCAAGTAGAATGTGGGCCACGTGACGTGGCATTCTCTGGTCGGTATTAGTGATTGATTTCTTACTATAATAGGGCAGATAACTGAAGTTAAAAATACGATTATATGATATTCTCACATTTTCAATATCTCCCTCCCCCCAAAATACATCACAATAATGCTATTGTCCTGAAAGGGGCAAAACTAAATTGCCACTTTCAAAAGAGTAAACTGAAAAGGTAAAAGAGTGAAGCTTTCAAAGATGTTTGACATGTAAACATCTCAAAATGTTCAGAATTTGGGAGAATGTTAAAACTATGTAAAATATATCACAACTGCAGTATACATAACTCACCAAATAAGAGAAGACAAGGTGTTTTTGTTTGTTTATTTGATTTTGTGTGTTTTCACAGCCTCCACCTCTTAAACAATGCATGTGAATAACAAGCTTTTCACTGTTTAAAAAAAGTTTTGGATATGAAAATAAGAGCATTAAAAATACAAATATTTTATTCCTTTTTCTGACATAGTTTGAACATTATGATAAAACTTCGGCGTTGGGGAGCTTCTCCTTTATAACTAGTCTAAATGTTGAGAAATAGAACTTTACTAGCTTGAAGCTTATTTCAAAGGGAGCTTAAAAAAAGTTTCACAAATCATTTTCTTAAGTTTCAACCAAACCTCGAAGGCTTGAATTTAATTGAAAATGTTAAGGTTTCATTTCAGGCTTCAGAGATCAAATCTTCAGAGAAAAGAAGGGCAATTTAAAGACAATTATGTTCTTCGGAATGTAATATGAAATCGTCCTTATTTTCAAATTAAGGATTTCCATATTAAGATCACCTCTAGATTAGTGACTAGTAAATAGTACACTGCTGACATGAATACCTGTGGGTACCTTTAAAATAGCTGTAAGTTAATCAGTTCCCTACCACATGCTGGTTCTCTAATGAGGAATGATGTTTTGCCTAAATTTAAAGGGACTCTGATCCCACAAATTGATTCCAAGACACATTTCTTTTTAAGGCACAGTTGTGGTGATGGGGTAAAAGTTTTAGACTTGTAGTTAGAGGCTGACATTTAATTTTTGGTCCCACTAATTTACTGGCTGTTTTATCTTACACTTTTGTAAACTATGCAGATCTCATTATCTCCAAACTCAGGAATGGTACTACTTTTGCTTCTTGTTCTTATAATGGGTCTTATAAATTTCCAATTCCCATTCCTTCAGGGCAAAATTTGGAGAATAAACTAGAATTATGTATGTCATAGCAATTGATAAGTTATATAGTACTATACAATTGTTTTTTAAAAACAGCATTTTTCTGGCATCATACACATAAATTCTAAATTCCAAGGGTGATCAATGATTGTAACCTAATTCAACTTTGTCATGGTTAATTTTATCTATTACCTTGGGTGTCTCATGTTAATCCTTTGTGGTCAAACATTATTCTGGATATTTCTGTGGGGGTGTTTTTAGATGAGATGAACATTCCAATAGATGGACTTTATGTAAAGCAGATTGTCCTCCATAATGTGGAGGAAGTTCCTTCTATCAGTGGAAGGTTTGAGTAGAAAAAAAGACTGGCTTCTCCTAAGCAAAAGGGAATTCTTCAGTAGACGGCTTTGAACTTCAGAATTAGCTCTTCCCTATTTTCTACCATGCTGCTTTTAGATTTTTCAGCCTTTTACTCATGTGAGCCAGTTCCTTAGAATAAATAACTTTTATCTATCTATTTATCTCTCTATTTATACATCCATCCATATCTATCTATCATCTGTCTATCTATCTATCTATCTATCTATCTATCTATCTATCCATCCATCCATCCTTATCTGTCTGTCTGTCTATCTATCTATCTCCTGTTCTGTTCTCTGGAAAACCCTGACAAATATATACTACAATATCATATAATTGAAACTGATAAAATTTGCATTATATATTTATAATATATAAGCAATTGCATTTATAATTTTGAAATTTTATTATTCACAAATAGTACTACCTTTCACAAGACACTTATGTTTTACATTGCCTTGGTCCTCATTTTCTTATTTAGGCTTTATATTCACCTACTCAAGTAAGTCGATACTCCCTATGCTAAAAGGGAAATATTTTGTCTTCTCCTAATTTTTAACAGAATCCACCAGTATGAGAAATAGTCTTTCTATTGTTCTGAATACTTTGAAATATTCCTTGCACAGGAAAAGATTCGGTCTACTGCTTTCCTACGCTTCTTACATGAGAATAGGACCTCTTCATTTAAGAACATAGTTATTGTTATCCATTTGCACTGATTTGTTAGATCACATATTATTTGAAACTATTCCTTAGTTATTCTGTCCTCAAAAATGACTTCTGCCAGAATTACAGTATTTGCATCTGGTCCCTTCTAAGTTTGCCCCTGATCTTCTCTGACCTTAGAGAGCCATTCCTCTCATCCTCATCTAATTTTTTTTTTCTTTTATTTTATTAACTCCTTGGAGGACTGATTCTTCTGTATCTTGGAGGCTTCTAAAATTAATTCTTATTCAAGTCCTTTCCTCTGCTCTTGAGAACCGTTGTGCAATTGTAAACAACCTTACTCAATCACTCCGTCCTCTTCCCAAGGTGTTGTGTCACCCATTTGCTAGTGCTCAGTTTTCCACTAAGGTCACAGTCCCCTGGGACCTTTACTGTGGAATTTCTCCCATCATGATCAAGAGAGCAGAAACAGATATGAATATTCAACCCTGTATCTCTTTTTCTTTATCTCTGTTATATGCACATGCTTTGGAAAGCTTCAGGCACTCTGGCTTTAAACCCGGTTCTTTTCCCTAGTCGAGTTAATTCCTTCATTCTATGATGTTAGATGAGAAACTCTTTCCTATCTGTATTCCAAAGGCCTACACTCATCTCAGGGCAGCATAACATCCAGTTTTGGCAACTCCATCAAAAAAACTATTCTCAAAACTTATACTAATAGAATGCTTGAGATGCAATTGCAATCAGACCTTGCCTTTGAAAGAATTTCCCTTCAAAACTTTTAAACTCTTGTACCTTCTACATTCCCTTGCTCCCAGCTTTCACATGACTTCTCTTATACTTACTCATAAACATCACAGCACCTTCAAATCTGTGTCCTGCACACAATCTATGAACCTTATCTTGCCTCTCTGAATCAGTAATACAATCTATTTTCTCTGCTACTAGCCTTGGGGGATTGAGTGCTATGGGAGGAAATTATGATTTTGCAGACATGTGAAAATAGTGGTGAAATACTGTACTATAGCTACAATTAGAATGTTAGGCCCACCAAAACCACCTCTTTTGATTTCCCTTTAATCTCAACCTCTTATTCCCATACACGGGAGGCTGAGGCAAGAGGATCACCTAAGCCCAAGAGCTGGAGGTTGCTGTGAACTGTGTGACGTCACGGCACTCTACCAAGGGCCAGAGAGTGAGACTCTGTCTCTACCAAAAAAACCCCAACTATATTCTAAATATTTGCTCTTTTCCATAATACTTTGATCATTATCTTATATCACGATTTATAGAGAAAATTGAGGACTTTCGTTGACATCTGCCACAATAGAAAACCCTAAATTTCACTTCAATGCCCATTACCTTTCCCTAAGCCATAAAGGAATAGTTTCTATCTTCAGTACAACTATTTGACCTAATTTAATTCAATTTGTTTATCTGCATTAATGTATCTTCAAGTCTCTCCAGGTTTAAGAAGAAAAATAACAATTTTTAAAATCCCTTTACCTCTGATTATGATTTTTGTTTATTATTCTCATTCAACTTTCTTTTATTGTTTATTATTCTGATTCAACTTTTTAGAGTCTATGTGTATATATATTTATCTCAATTCTTCACTTCCATTTAATATCCAGAACGCTTTGTTCCAGAGCCAACCCAAATCATTATACTAAAAATGTTCTTGATGGTTAAAATTTTCACCTGATACAAATCCAAGTAACAGTTTCAATTTGGAATCCCAAGCTGCTTTCATATACTTGAATCTATTCCTTCCATTCTTTCATCGTTTTTATCTGAACAGATATATGTATTTGAAGACAGTTTGTTAAAGCAAAATGCTATTTCTGCCACTAAAGGTAAATGTTAGTTGCTGCTGTCATAAAATTAATTTTCTAGTAGGTAACTTATACACATTACAAGTTGATACAGAAAAACCCATAACTTATATTCTTGCTACAAATAGTACTGTAGAGGTACCTAACTTAGTATGGGAATCAGCAAAGGCATCTTGAAGAATTTACATTTACTTGGAGCCCTGAAGAATGGAGAGAGGATTGCTTGATGCCCACTGTTTGCTCATCTGAGTCCACCTGTTCTACATTCAAATTATTTGACACTGTTTCCTGTCTTCCAAGAGTACTCTTGCTCGTCAGATCTCCTGTTGGGTGGTATCCCCCTACGTCAATCTACTTCTGATCTTTCTGAGCACATTCTCTGACTCTCATCCTCTTCTTCTCTAGTTTTACCCACTACTAATCATAATAGCTCTTCTCTGTAAATGGCCAACTTCCTTTAAATGCAAGATCAAGATTCATTTAGCTCCTTTGGACTGGATTAATTACAAATATCCAATATTCCCATAATACTCCCATATATGATATAATTCTTTCTATATTTGTTGAGAATTATGTATATATTAAACAAATTCCCTTCTGAGCTGAGAGTCATTTGAAGGTAAAGAATATATTTTATCTAATTTTATAAGTTTAAATTTTTTAAATGATACCTAAACAGTGGATGCTAAATATGTTTTTCAATAAAATAATGAATTATTATATGAATGAGTAAAGTATTAAAGGATTATTTTACCAGATATACTTGCACAGATATTTAGACATCTATGAGATAGCTAAAGAAGAATTGAGATAAATATATCAATTGAGATAAATATTGAGATAACATAGATCTCTAGTATACAATTATAAACTAGATATGATTAACAAGCCCATTGACATGACTAATGCCAAGATTGGTGAACATCTAGTATTTTTAATGTAGTCAGAGAATATGATTGCCTAGAAGTACGTGTAACAGAATTGATTTTAAAATAGGATCTGATGTATTTTTAATTCATGGTAATTCTTGCTGCAGTATAACCTAGGATCATCTAGATAAGGCATCTTTGGCAGGCATTTGGGAGTGAAGCAATTGAGGGTATATAAACAGAAAAGACAAGCAGTAATAATCTAGTGAAGCCTTGAAAAATAGATTTTGCCAGAAATAGTTACAGAACCCAAACTTTTTAAGTATTTCCAAAGGTTTTATTGGCGTCAGGAAAGGCAATTACCAAAGTTTGGTAAACTCAATGCATAGTGTTGTGCCATGAAGCAGAGAACCAGACTCAGCATCCTAACCAGCCAGGAACGCACTTGCAACCATTGCAGCCTTGGGGAGAGGCCAAGGGGGAAAGGAGAGAGTGGCCGGGGGCTCTGTATGAAACTGGAGCAATGACAAACAGACCCTGGAGAGGAAATGTCTTTCAAAAGTCTTCACACAACCTGGGAAACCTGAGTTAGCAATGAAAAGATTGTGTTGTTTTTAAGGTAAAGGGTTTAGGTGACCTTAGGAATGCAGTTAGGCCAGGCTGTGCTTCTGAGATCTAGGCACTGGAGTACATGGACCGGTGATTTGGTAGTGAGCACACAAACGTAACAAAGACAGGAGTGTAGCTTGGGCATGCCCAGTAGCTGCCGTGAGAACAAAAATAAGCCTCCAAAGAAAACTTAGGTGATGCTGGAGCATTTAAAATCTCTAAGAATCTAGAAAAAGTGGTTGATGATATTCCTCTTCACCAATTTTATGATTTCACTTTAACTTCCTCTGCAGCCTTGGAGCAAAGAGGAAAAGAAGAGAATCATGAAATTCGAACAGAGTAGTTGCCATAATTACATTTTAAGCATTCCTCTTTGTCTTTCCCTTTCCTTCCCTCCTCCTTCACCTTCCTCGGCCCCTTTCCCCTCCCCATCCCATTCCACTTCCCTCCCTCCCTCCCTCGCTTCCTTCTTCCTTTCCTTCCCTCCTTCCTTCCCCATTTCTTCCGCCCTGCCCTTTTTCTGTCTTCAATGTATGTTCTAGTAGATTTCAGATAAATCATTGGATCCTGGTGTAAAGCAAGGACCCGACATTCGGTCCAGATGGGGTAACGATGATGGCGCACAAACGTGAAGACTGTATGAAAAGTTCCCCACTAGCATAGTAAAGTGTTTGGGGGAGAGCGCACACTTCGCAAGTTGGTCTGAAAAATGACTGGAGAGAGTTAGATAAAGAAAGTTAGAGGTTTCTCTTATGATTAAGGGGTGGGACTAGGGTGAGCCTTCTCAAGGGTGTTCAAGAGACTTGAATCCCCCAGCAGCAGCAAGAGAAGGAACACTCAGGCTTTCTAATCAACAGGCCCCTTTGTGAGGCACAGGGGAAGAATGAGCAGACTGGTTTCTTACAAGCTGTCTGCAGTCTACTATCAAAAAATAGAGTCAGAATGTTATACGTCCTAAGTACTCCACATTGTATAGCACAACCACAATCATTTTGTCAAAGTTAACAACTAAAATGGCATTAACTCTTTATATCATTTGATATGCATCCTTTATTCAAATCTTCCCATTGTCTCACTTCTTTTTATACTTGATTTGTTAAAAAGTCAGGATCCAAAAAGGTCTACAAATTGAGTTTTGACTTCTTAAGTCCATTTTACTTTTGACTATCTTTCTATCCCTTAATACCCCGTGTCGTAGAATCATTGTTGATGTCAGATGTGGTAGAATGTCCCAGCTTCTAAATTTCTCTTGTCTTATTGTAGTATGATTTAACTTGTTCCTTTAGTTCCTAATTTCTGTAAAATATAAGTTACAGGTAGAGGTTTGATTAAACTTGAGTGCATCAGTAAAACTAGAATATTTACCTAATAATTTGTAGCTGACACTGCGTGCTTTACATTCATGAAACTGAAGAACACAAGCTCTGCTTATTACACTTGGAGATTCTAAGATTAATTAATGTTTCAAGTGGTTACAAATTTATTGCTCTGTGGCAATTTGAAGTGTTTATTTTATAATATCTATGTAATCTGTGAATTTCAACTTAGTCTAATATAAATACCCAGCTTCCCACACTAATCCTCAAAAAAATATTCTTAGTCAAGATTTCCTGACATGTTGATATTACTACAAAAAAGGTCAGATTTTTTCTCAGCTAATATTAAATCAACCCATGGCTTTTAATACAGTTTATTTTTTCTTCTTATGACAAATTCTTCTCTTAGCTTTAAGATAACTATTCTTTGAGATTTCGTTTCCCTCTCTGAACTTTGGAGAATTCTACAAGTTAGTCCTGGAATTTCTTTTTCTATCTAGAGTAGTGGTCTTAATTGGCAAAAATTATTCTCACATGGGACATAATTGGCAAAGTCTAGTGACATTTTGGGTTATTACAACTAAAGGTTACAACTAATAGCATATTGTGGGTAGATACCAAGGGTGTTGTTAACATCCTACAATACACAGGCAAGACTTCTAAAACAAAGAATTATATATCTTGCTATATAAATATGGCCTAAATTGAAAAATTATGATCTAGAATTACTCCTTTAGCAATCTCATTCAGTCCCATATCGTTAAATACTACTCAAAGGTTTATAACTTCCAAATTCAAATCTCACTTAGATTCTGACTTATAAATCGACTGTTTATTCTTTGCTTCAACTTAGATCAATAAGTATTCTGAGTTTGATATATGCAGAAAGAATTTCCACATTCCTTCTAACATATCTCTTCCAATATGTTCCAAGTTATGGTAAAAGGAAATATATTTTAAAGCAAAAAAGAAAAAAAAAGGGAACATTCTTGATTCATATTCATATTCATATTATATCCCATTAAAATTTCTTATTGATTTCGCTCCCAGAGTGTATCCAGAACCAAACGTTTTTCATCATCTCCATTAGTCCTAGAAAAGCCATCATCTCTTGCTTATTCAGGGTGGACATAAAGTTCCTGTGCAATTAAAAATAGTTGTAACTTTAAATTGTACAGGAACTTTATTTCCACTCTGTATTACAGTAGTAGTCACCACCTAAGATCCATCCATGCCTTTGATCTCATATATTTTAAGTTTCTCTTCCATTATAATAATTTCTAACTCATCTGTGATATTTATAACTCTTCTCAGCTTCCAAAACATTCTATCATACTTTTATGTAACTCCTTTGTAATATAACAGATATGACTATCTATTATACTTACTTTTGGAAGGACAACTTTCATTGTTGATCTCATGAAACAGAGAGTGCTTTTATGTAGTTAAATGGTTAATAAGTTATATTCTTCATAGAGAAAAGAAAGGTGAGATCTGCATTTCACTTTTTAAAAATTCTACAATATTAAAGCTTGAGGTCAAAATATGCCCCTTCTATTTCAGAAATTAATACATTAAAAATGTTAAAATATCATTACATTGGGTGTAATTACAGTAAATTGAATTCAGTACACACACACAAATATATGGAAAATTATTATAAATCACCTCATACTTGTGGTAATTGATTTGGGCAACCTGTTATCAGTAACAAGATATTTTAGAGACTTCGGAATATTGCAGATGCATTAAATAACATGAGGTTATAAAGGTTTATTTGTGCTTACCAGTTAAAGTTGATCATGTATAACTTTAATTAAATGTGGGAAAATGTGTTTTCTTAATGCTACAGGGTAATTGGAAAAGATAAAAAGAACATTTGATAATGAAATGTGTCCTTTTCTCTTACCCAGAGACAAATGCACAATATCGTGGATCATATTTTTAATAAGTTTCACTCATTTTAATAAAAAATATAGCCTCAGTGCTTCTTTAGCTACCAAAATACTAAGGGGATCTTACATCCCATTGAAAATATTACATTCTGATATCAGTAATTATTTCTATTACTAGTACAAAAGCTGTTCTAATTAAGGACAACTGTGTTACCATGCTAAATTTATGGTTTTTGAAAAATATAGCTAAAATCCCTCCTGATCATTCATTTAAAAAAAATCTCATTTTGACATCTGTGCCTCCAGCAAACTGTTAAATTCTAAGCTTTATTTATACAATCATATTTAGATTTTATAGATTAAATAAAGAAATGCATTTTAAAAGATTGAATATTTAAAGCCATCGTGTTGAATTATTTCTATTAAACAGTTCTTTCTATCAAAATGCAATAACTTAATTATTTGCCACTATTTTATTATTTTAAAATATTTATTTGTTTATCGAGTATGAAAATGCTAATGACTTTAGTTTTTGTTTTTAATTCATTTTAATTATTTTAGGTGTGTGACTTAGTATAATATGAGAAACTTATTTCTACTTTAATTTCACTGAGAAATTCACTAAGAAAGCATCTGATGATAAATGTATTGATTATGGACTCGAATTTTTCTAAATTTTGTTACATGATCTATTAGTTTTCTAATGTTTCTGTAACTAAATGCCACAAACTGGGTGACTTAAAACAACAATTTATTCTAATAGTTCAGGAGGCCACAGTTATAAAAGCAAATGTCAGTAGTGAGGGTTCCATCTGGAAGCTGAGGGAGAACCTGTTCCATGCCTCCCTTTTAGTGTTTGGTGGTTTCCAGCAAGCGTGTCATTCCCTGGCTTTTAGTCACTCCAGTCCTTGCCTCCATCTTTGAATGGCTTCTTCCCTGTGTGCTTGCATGGCCCCAGAGCTCCCCCTCCCAAAAGATCACTTGAATTGGATTTAGGGTACAGTTAGTTTAACTTAACATGACTTCCCTTAACTAATTACATCTGCAAAAACCCTATTTCTAAATAAGGTCACATGTTGAGGTTCTGGGGGTACATACATTGTGGAGAACCCTTTTGAATTTGGGAGACACTATTCAACCCAATGCCATATGCACTTCCCATCCCCTTCTGAAATTCCTGTCTATCCCCTGGGCACCATTCATTCACTCTATCTCAACATTCCCCCCAAATTATAACATATGCTCAAAGTCAGGTAACCTTTCCTTGCATTTCCTGCCTCTAGACCCCTCTAAGCCTGACGATCTTTCTTCATTTTATTTCATCTCTGTCTCCTCCAGCTTAAACAGGCAAGTTTTAGATGATAAAAGATTCTCAGAACCCTGTGAGTCATAGTTATACGGCCAGGATATTCTCTATCGAAACTTCTTCAAGGACCTCAACTCTATGGATGACTGCTGCCAATATTGCTTATTGGATAAGTGAGTGCCTTAATTTGCTTTATGTTGCTATAAAAGAATATGGGACCTTGGGTAATTTATAAAGAAAAGAGCTTTATTTACCTCACAGTTCTGCAGACTTGGATATTCAAGGACATTGATCTGGCTTCTAGTGAAGGCTTCCATGGTAGATGTAACACAAGAGAGTAAAGATTGTCAAAGAGAAAGTGGACACTTTCAAAAAGGGGACAAGCTGAGGGGCATCCGGGCTTTACAATTCATTCTTGTAAGAACAAACCCGTTCCTCTGAGAACTAATCATGTCTCATGACAGTAAGAACAAACTCACTATCGCAAGAACAGCAACGTGCCATGCAGGAGGGAGGAGACTAAATCTTAAACTTCTCTCATTATGCTTCACCTCTTAACACAGACAAATTGAGAATCCAATTTCACCTTGAGTTTTGGTAACAATAAATAAACTATTTACAAAGCATAGCACACACCTAACCTCTCTAGGTGAAGTTTGCCTAGCCACTTCCAGGGATTCCCTCCAGAACATACGGTAACATCTTTTGCATTACAGGTTGAACATTTTCCAAATGATTGAGCTTTGGATACTTTTTGCTTAAGAGTTCCTTCCTTAATACATCTTTTTCCTTTTGCAGATTAACATAAAAAGCAAAGAGAAGCTAAGTCACACCTTCTGTACATTGCTGGGAAATTGCCTCTGAAAATATGTAAGCTAATGCTTATAAGTTCTGCTTTCCACCAGCATCTCTAGAGAGTATTACACCACTTTCTAGAGAAGGCTTATCATGTTCCACAAGGTGGAAAATTTGTGAGTCAACCCATTGTAAGGTGGGGACAATTTTTAGGTGACACAACTATTCTGGAATTCCTTTCAAGGATCACTTTCCTGAGTTGTCCATTAACATTCTCATTTCTATGTACAACTTCACCAGAAATACCTTTAAGATTTATTTTTCTACCAACATGCTCTCCATGACAATATATGTATTCTTGAAGATGTCAGAAGCTTCCTGAATAATGCTCCTTACTGTCCAAACATCTATCAACAATTTCTTTAAGGAAACTTAGGACTTCTTATCACACATCTCAAAACTCTCCTAGCCTTTAATGACCACTCAATTCCTAAGCCATTTACATGCCTGAAATCTATTTCAGTAGCATCTTACTCTTTAGTATAAAAATCTATGTCACTCAGAGTGCTTTAAGGAACCAAGAAGAAGTAGATATATGATTTAGGCTTCAATTTTAATATAGTTGTAGATACATATCGAGATCAAAATTTTTTTTTTAAGAATTAGCTGACACAGTTGTGGAGGATGACAAGTATGAAATATGTAGGGCAGACCAATAGATGGACAACTCAAGCAGGAGTTGATGATACAGTTTTTAGGCAGGATGTTTTCTTCTGAGGGGAACATTTATTTTTACTTTTTAGAACCCTCAGCTAGTTGAATAAGCCTATGTGGATTATTGAGTGTGTATCTTTTACTCAACTTTAACTGACTGTATATGTTAACCATACCTACAAAGCACCTTCAAAGCAGCACCAAGATTAGTGTTTGATTAAACAACTAGGTACAGTAGCCTAGCCAAGTTGACTAGTAAAATTAACCTATTACATATAATATATTACTTTTATTGTTGTTTTAAACTTTTATTGCAAAAAATTCCATATTTTCAAGTAAGTTGTTTAGAAAAACACAATTGCACATGATCCTTACTTTTTTTTTTATTAAATCATAGCCTTGTACATTAGTGCAATCATGGGGTACAATGTGCTGACTTCATATACAATCTGAAATATTTTCATCAAACTGTTCAACTTAACTTTCATGGCATTTTCTTAGTTATTGTATGAAAACATTTGTGTTCTGCATTTAGTAAGTTTCACCTGTACCCTTCTAAGATGCACCGTTAGTGTGATCCCATCAATTACCCTCTCTCCACTCATCGTCCCCCCTCCACTCCCTTACCCTTTTACCCATATTATTGTGCTACAATTGGGTTATAACCTTCATACAAAAGCTATAAATTAGCTTCATAGTAGGGCTGAGTGCATTGGATACTTTTTCTTCCATTCTTGGGATACTTTTCTAAGAAGATTGTTTTCCAGCTCCTTCCATGTAAACATGAAAGAGGTAAAGTCTCCATTTTTCTTTAAGGCTGCATAATATTCCATGGTAAAATGCACCACAATTCATTAATCCATTCGTGGATCAATGGGCAATTGGGCTTCTTCCATGACTTAGCAATTATGAATTGGGCTGCAATAAACATTCTGCTACAGACATCTTTGTTATAATGTGATTTTTGGACTTCTGGGTATATACCAAGTAAAGGAATTATAGGATCAAATGGCAGGTTATTTTTAGATCTCTAAATATTCTCCAAACATTCATCCAAAAGGAATGTATTAGTGTGCATTCCCACCAGCAGTGTAGAAGTGTTCCCTTTTCTCCACATCCACGCCAACATTTCTGGTTTTGGGATTTTGTGATGTGGGCTGATCTTACTGGAGTTAGATGGTATCTCAAAGTAGTTTTGATTTGCATTTCTCTGATGATTAAGGATAGTGAGCATTTTTTCATGTGCCTGAAGGCCTTGCCCCTGTCTTCTTTGGAGAAAATCTCTCTTCAAGTCCTTTTCCCACCCTGAGATGGGATCGCTTGTTCTTTTCTTTCTAATACGTTTGAGTTCTCTGTGGATTCTGGTTATTAAACCTTTGTTGAAGGCATAACCTGAAAATATCTTCTCCCATTCTGAGGGCTGTCTGCTTGCTACACTTACTGTATTGTTGGTTGTGCAGAAGCTTTTTAGTTTGATCAAGTCCCAGTAGTGTATTTTTTGATACAGTTTCGATTCCCTGTGGAGTCCTCCTCATAAATTATTCACCCAGGCCGATTCCTTCAAGAGTTTTCCCTGCACTTTCTTCTAGTATTTTTATTGTTTCATGTCTTAAGTTTAAATCTTTAATCCAGTGTGAGTCTATCTTAGCAATGAAAGGTAAGGGTCCAATTTCTGTCTTCTACAGATCGCCAGCCAGTTCACCCAGCACCATTTGTTAAATAGAGAATCTTTTCCCACTTTCTTTTAATTGGTTTGTTGAAGATCAAATAGCAGTAAGTTTAGCTGGGTTCATCTCTTGGTTCTCTATTCTGTTCCATACATCTACCTCTCTGTTTCTGTGCCAGTACCATGCTGTTTTGATCAGTTTCTATTTATAGTACAGTCTCAGGTCTGGTAGCATGATTCCTCCAGTTTTGTTTTTATTTCTAAGTAATGTCTTGGATATTTGGGGTATTTTCTGATTCCATATAAAACAAAGATTTACTTTTTCAAGATCTTTAAAATTTGATAATGGAGCTTTAATAGGAATTGCATTAAAATTGTATATTGCTTTGGGTAGTATGGACATTTTAACAATGTTGATTCTTCCCAGCCATAAGCATGGTATGTTTTTCCATTTATTGACACGTTCAGCTATTATTTTCTTAGAGTTTCATAGTTATCTTTATAGAGATCTTTTGCATCCTTTGTTAGGGAAACTCAAATATTTCATCTTCTTTGGCACTACTGTGAAAGGAATAGAGTCCTTGACTGTTACAGCTTGGCTATTCTTGGTATATATAAAGGCTACAGATTTATGAGTGTTGACTTTGTAGCCTGAGACATTGCTGTATTCTTTGATCACTTCTAAGAGTTTTATAGTAGAATTCCTGGTGTTTTCCAGATATACAATCATATCATCTCCGAAGAGTAAAAGTTTAATCTCTTCTGACCCTATATTGATACCCTTCATTGCCTTTTCCTCCCTAAATGCAATGGCTAAAACTTCCATTACAATGTTAAAGAGCAATGGAGACAATGGGCAACCTTGCCTGGTTCCTGATCTAAGAGGAAATTATTTCAATTTAACCCAATTCTTATGATATTGACTGTGGGTTTGATGTAGATGTCCTTCTCTTTCTATACCAATGTTTTTTAAGTGTTCTGATGATGAAGGGATGCTGGATATTACCAAAAGCTTTTTCTTCATCAATTGAGAGAACCATATGCTCTTTATATTTTAATTTGTTTTTGTGTTGAATTACATTTATACATTTATGTATATTGAACCAGCATTGAGACCCTGGGCTAAAGCCCCACAGGTCCACTGGTCCATGTTGTATAATGTGTTTGATGTGTTGCTGGATTCTGTTTGCTAGGATCTTATTGAATATTTTTGCAGCAATATTTATTGGTGATATTGGTCTATAATTTTCTTTTCTTGTTGGGTCTTTCCCTGGTTTAGGGATCAAGGTGACATTTGCTTCATAGAATGGGTAGTGTTGGGTAGTATTCCTCCTTTTTCTATAGTTTAGAAAAGGTTGAGTAATATAGGTACTAGTTCCTCTTTAAAGGTTTGGTAGAATTCTGATGTGAAGCCATCTGGTCCCAGGCTTTTCTTTCTAGGGAGATTTTGTATAGTTGATGCTATCACAGAACTTGATATAGGCCTGTTCAACATCACCACTTACTTCTGGCTAAGTCTTGGAAGGTGATGTGCTTCTAAGTATTGGCCAATTTTCTTCAGGTTTTCATATTTCTGAGAGTAAAGTTTCTTGTAATATTCATTAAGGATTTTTTGGATTTATGAGGAGTTGGTTGTTATTTTGTTTTTTGTAATTTCTGATTGATGAAATTAGAGATTTTACTCTTTTTTTTCCTGGTGAGGTTCACCAATGGTTTATCTATTTTATGGACCTTTTCAAAAAACCAACTTTTTGATTAATTGTATAATTCTTTTGTTTTCAATGTCATTTAATTCTGCTCTAATTTTGGTTATTTCTTTTCTCCTGCTGGATTTGGGATTGGAATGTTCTTCTTTTTCCAGTTGTTTGAGGTGTCCTATTAAGTTGTTAACTTTCTTTCTTTCTAGTCTCTTGAGGAACGCCTGTAGTACTATAAATTTCCCTATAGGGACTGCCTTTGCAATATTGCATAGATTCTCATAATTCATGTCTTGATTGTCGTTTTGTTCCAAAAATTTAGTAATTTCCTTCTTCATCTACTCTTTAACCCATCTGTCCTTCAACATAAGGTTGTTCAGCTTCCATGTTTTTGTTTGATTATGCAGATTCCTGTTGTTATTGAGTTCAACTTTTGTTCTATGATGGTCTGAGAAGATCCAAGTAATAATTTCTATTCTTTTAAATTTGCTGAGGTTAGATCATGAACTAAGATATGATTGATTTTGGAGTATGTTCTGTGGGCTGATGAGAAGAATGTGTATTCATTTTTTTTCAGAAATGTTCTGTAGATGTCTGTTAAATCCAAGTGATGGATAGTTATGTTTAAATCTAAAATTTCTTTGCTTAGCTTCTTTTTGGAGGATCTATCCAGCACTGCTAAAGCAGTGTTAAAATCTCCGACTACTATGGAGCTGGTGGTAATCAAGTTGCCCATGTCTGTTAGAGTTTCTCTTATAAATTGAGGTACATTCTGGTTGGGAATAAATCATTAATAATTGATAATATTAATATTAATAATTGAAAATCGTCATATTGAGTATTACCTTTAACAAATATGAAGTGTCCATCCTTATCCTTCCTTATTTTCATTGGTTTAAAACCTGTTGTATCTGTGAATAGGATTGCAACACCTGCTTTCTTCTGCTTTCCATTTGCCTGGAATATAGATGACCATCCCTTCACCTTGAGTCTTTATTTATCTTTTAAGGTAAGATGAGATTTTTGTATGCAACAGATATCTCCCCTAAGTTTTTGTAACCAGTCAGCCAACCTGTGCCTCTTTAGAGGACTATTTAAACCTTTCACATTAATTGAGAATATTGCTAATCCTTTTAAAGTCCAGTGGACATTTTTAATACTTTTGCCATTGTGAAAGTTGGAATTTAAAAGTTTCTCAGTGAGTTTACGTTAGTGGTGGATGATTACACTGGTCATTATGGAGGATAGGTCTGAGAATATCCTGGAGAGCTGGTTTAGGTAAGGCAAATTTCTTCAACATGTGGATGTCATTAAAGTATTTAATTTCTCCATTATAAATGAAACTCAGTCTAGCTGGGTATAGGATCCTGGCTTGAAAGTTCTTTTGTTTTAGGAGATTAAAAGTTGATGACCATTCTCTTCTAGCTTGAAAGGTTTGAGCAGAGAAATCTGAAGTTATTCTAATATTCTCCCCCTTGTAAGTTATGGTTTTCTTGCATCTGGCTGCTTTCAGAATCTTCTCCTTCACAATAACTTTAGTGAAGTTCGTTATGATGTGCCTGGGGAATGTCTTATTCAGATTGAGTTGTGTTGGGGTCCTGAAACTGTCTGCTATCTGAATTTTGGAGTCTCCTGGCATATCTGGAAAGTTCTCTTTCATAATATCAAGAAGAAGAGACTCTGTGTCTTGTGAAGCATTTCATCACTTTCAGGAATCCTTTAAGGCAAATATTGGTTTTCTTCAAGTTATCCCAGAGCTCTCTAAGAGAATGATCCATTTTTGCCCTCCATTTCTCTTCCTCTTTGAAAATTTGGGAGCATTCAAAAGCTCTGTCTTCAGTATCAGAAATCCTTACTTCTACTTGCTCCATTCTGTTATTGAGGGATTCTACTGTATTTCTTCGATTTTTGAAGGCTGCAACTTCTTATCCCAATGTGTCAAAATCTTTGGTCATTTTATCTTTGAATCACTTGAATTCTTGAGATATATTTTGGATTACTGCTTGTAATTCTAGTTCCACCTTTTCCTCCATTCTGCTGATCTTATTTGCTATCCAGATTCTAAATTTGATTTCTGACATCTCAGACATTTGTTTATGCATGGGATCTTGTGTTGTGTCTGCCTTATCATTCCTTGGGGGAGTTGATTTACTCTGATTATTAATATTGCCAGAGTTTTTCCATTGATTCCACCTCATAATTTTTTTCACCATTGCCTCTGGCTGTCCTCAGGGTTGGGGAGGCATCTCTCCAATTTTGGACCCCCACGGGATCATTCTATTTTTGCTGGATATTTGTTGGAAGTGACTCCACCAGGGAGTTCTGGTTGTGGGAAGAACCAGAGTGGAGTGGAGCATGGCACACATGGATCCAGCTGCAGGGCTGGGGATGGTGCACATAGTTCTGTGCCTGGTGCCTGGTGACTTTGTCAAAGAGAGCCTGTGGCTCCAGCAGTCTCTGGTTGGGCGGAGTGCTCTGCGCAGAGGTAAGGAGGGTGCCGTTGGAAGGTGTGGGTTCACATGACTTCCCTAGTTTGTGACCAGGTGGACAGGGCTAGTGTGTAGGCAGGGAGGGCACCAGAGGGAGGACGCGGGTTGCATGGTTACTGGACACCCTGGTTGGGGCAGGTTTGGGGGCACTGGTGGCATGGCATAGCCCGCTGAGGACTAGTG
>CAUYON010116620.1:0-30493 GCA_963573935.1 Arctocebus calabarensis
GTTGTCTCTCATATAATAAACGAGAAAATATCATGAATGTTATGTCAATCAGGTTGATAAAATATCTCAGATTGCATGTGAAACCCCCACACTGTACCCCATGGTTGAACTAATGTACACAGCTATGATTCAATAAAAAAATAAAAAATAAAAAATAAAAATAAATAAATAAAATTATAAAACCTTTAAAAAAAATAAAATAAAATATTTTCACTGCAATCTAAAAAAAAATAAATAAATAAAAATAAAAGCCTTTGGCCAGTTTTACAACCCAGGACTGGCAGCCATACTTTTGAAGTGTAGTCACCAGGAAAGATGGTACCCCATTTCTTCAGTCTCATGGAAGGATAGAGCCTAACTCTGGATAGTTGTAAAACTATGAAAAAGTTTACTTTTCTCTTTCCTTTTTCTTTTGAGACAGTCTCACTATGTCGACCTTGATAGAGCGCTGTGGCATCACAGCTCACAGCAACATCAAACTCTTGGGCTTAAGTGATTCTCTTGCCTTAGCTTCTCTAAGTAGCTGGAACTACAGGCGCCCACCACAACGCCTGGCTATTTTTGTTACATTGTTTAGTAGGCCTGGGCCGGGTTCGAACCTGCCACCCTCGGTGCATGGGGCCGGCACCATAACCACTGTACTAAAGTTTACTTTTCCTTTGTATAAAGCCAACACAGCCTCTCATCCGCCATTTCTACAGAGTGGAGTTCAGATTTAGTGCTGGTCTCTTCTACTGCAGCAGCCTTGAATAAAGTCTTCCTTGCCTGTTAACGTTGGTGCAATTTTTGCTTTGGCACTTCCCAGCTTGTGATGACAGTGTCCACAAAATAGTTGGCTGTTTAAATTGCACACGAACTTTATGGACACTGTACAAGCCTCAGTAATGGGAAACCCAAACCCACGAGGAAGACAACTTCCCTGAGTTATAAGGTGACTTCTAATGCCTTGGGATTTATTCATATGATTTACAAATGTATGACGCTGATTGATTTCTAAGTTGGCCTTGTTGGAATGAATCCTATTTGGTGAGAAATTCTTTTAAAACACTGCTGGACTGATTTGCCGGTATCTTATTGAGGATTCTGCGCCTGGGTTTATAAGTTAAGTTAGTTTTACAAATCTCTTCTTGTGCCACCTTTTTCAGATTTGGGGGAACATGGAAAAACTTATAAAGCATTGCTTTACATTTAGATTTCAAGATTTTAAAAGCTGTCAAATATCTATTCAAAAATCCTACCACTATTAAAAGGGAGATCTCTCTCAATTCTGTATCAATGCTAGAGGCTTGGTAGTCTGCGAGCATCATGCTTCTTTAAGAAATCTGCTTAGCTTACCATTGAATCATTTATGTACGCTGACATCATTTTTGAGCCATCATCAATTTTCATGAACTGCATAATTTAGCCTGAGCAATATTTCACAAGCATTGGAAATAACTAAATTACTCAGAGCCTTAATGTGTGTAACAACGAGCAAATTATCATGTTTATGACCATCAGAAGAGCTCATTATTTTCCTGGGAGACAGGAAGTTACCTTTGGGAGATCAAAGCTGTTGCCTTCAGGCTTTTTCCTTAGCTTTTAACTGTAGCCTGCAAGGTGTTTCTGGTTAGCAGGCGGCTGACCTCCCTTTTAAAGGCCCGGTCCTCCTGATCTTAGGTTTTCTAAAGAGCAGTTTGTGCACTTCTGTAAGGATGATCAGTCTTTATAGTGAAACGATAGAGAAAAATTAACTCAGTATTTTTAGTAAGAACTCAAATCAATCTCTCTGCCTGCCTTTCTTCCTCTTTCTCTTGGCTATCAGCCCTCCCCGCTTCTGTTTTCAGAACCTATGGAGGAGCCCAGCTAGACCAAAGGAAATGTAAATTCTTTTTACATTCACCAGCTCCTTTGCCTTTTAGAATTTTCTTCCTTTAGCCTCAGCTTGTTCCTGCATACTGAAAAAACAATGGGATATGAACATCAGACCTCAGGACTGGAAGCATCTGGGAAATTGTCAGTCTTCAGCCTTACCGCAGGAAAACCGGGTACAGCATTCACATCCACACTATGTTGTGAATTTGGCTGCAATTTTTTCTTCGTCCCCCTTAAATTCAGCAACTGCTCCACCTCAACTATGGGCATTCTTTTTCTTTGGGATGCCACACCATCTCCCTGCCCCCTCCTAGCTCCCTTTTTCCTCAAGTCCCTTCTCTTCCCTCACTTCCTCTCTTTCTAAAAGATAAAATAAACTTATACTTTTTTAAAAGACAATCTCACTTTGCCACCCTCAGTAGATTTCAGTGGCATCATAGCTCACAGAAACTTCAAACTCCTGGGCTTAAGCAGTTCTCTTGCCTCTGCCTCCCAAGTAGCTGGGACTACAGGCACTCACCACAATGCCCAGCAATATTTTTTTAGAGATGTGATCTCAACTCTTGTTCAGGCTGGTCTTGAACTCCTGAGCTCTCAGGCAATCTACCCACCTTGGCCTCCCAGAGTGCTAAGATTACAGGTATGAGCCACCTCACCCAGCCTAAACTTATACTCTTATATCCTAATTTTGGTCTAGAGAAATTTTTTTAACTCACATAGAACTCCTACTGAGCTTTCTACCTAACAGCTCAGGGGAAAAATAAAGTCTAAAAAAACAAAGGTTTCTCAGAGAAGCCCAAGGACACACCTGCAAAGTCCTCCTCATGGTAACCCAGTCCTTAAGAATTTGTAAAACTTAGTGTCCTGGGTCCTTAAAACTAACACTTGCTGCATGCTTCTGCAAACCCTGCACATGACTTGACACCTCCAATGAGAGGTAGTATGATAATTCCTTTGTCTACTTGAGTCCAATTAAAGAACAAGGACAGAGCTGATCTGGGAGCTCAGCCATTTTGGATTCTAATCTGCTGTGGCTCCTCCAGCTAAAATAAAATTCCTTTGAGAGTCTATTGGTTTCAATTTGCCAGTCCTGCAACATTTCAGATAACACAGGAATTACCTGTTACTTAAAAGCAACTTGCCTTATAAGAATTTAAAAACATGGTGGCGCCTGTGGCTCAAAGGAGTAGGGCACCAGCCCCATATGCCAGAGGCGGCGGGTTCAAACCCAGCCCCGGCCAAAAAAAAACTGCGGAAGAATTTAAAAACATAAGAGCTTGCCTGTTAAACTGTCTAGGCCTCATGGATTTATAAGTTATTAAATAAACTCTTCCAATTTTTTGTAACTTTTTTTACACTTAAAAGAATTGTTGCTTTCTGAAAATAGTCTTCCTTTTTCTGATGACAGCCAGCATTTACCTGGAAGAATCTGTGTCCAAGTGTCTCCTGGGCTACGCCCGTCTGATTTTTAGAGGGCTTCGGTGGCTTAGTATTTAGTTAGGCATCAGATTAAAATGAATATCCAGACAGGTACTGTGATGCACAGCTGTAATCCCAGCTTCTCAGGAGGCTGAAGCAGGAGAATTGCTTGAGCTCAAGAGTTCAAGACCAGCCTGAAGGGTCGATCTCAAAAAAAAGAAATATTTTCATCTTTCCTTTTCATTAGCATTTCTACTTCCTTCTGAACTGATTTTGGCTAGTTATATTTTGCAGGTTAACCAAAATTATATTTAAAGGCTAATGGTACATTTCATCTAGCAACTAGCAAGTACTTGTATATTGTTCCAAACTGTTTTGTTATGAACTTATACTAACCATAATTCACCCTGAGTAAACATTCCATGTGCTCATTATATAATATTTCTATTTCTGTGCAGCTGCCCAGCTGCACGATGGTAGGGCTCTCTGTCCCAGGATGACTGATGGGAATCAAGCTTCTCTGTGCTCAATAGGCCTCACTGTGTCTTATCACTCCCCAGTATTGTTAAAAGGCTTCACGAAGGCGACATCTCCATACTATCCCAGGGGAAAGTCGAACAGGTTGCACACAACAAATACACTTCAACTTTCGTATCTGCCTAAGCTTTTAGACTTCCTCCTCATACCAAAAAAAATGCTTGTATTTGGACTTTACATAATGGACTGTGGGGTCCAGGCTGCAGCACTGAGCACCTGGTGAGAGCCCCTGGCAGCTGCTTGATCTTACAGAGTGACTCCAGACTCTCTGGCTAGTGCTTCCCTATTAATCAGGTCAGCCTGTCCAACATAACGTTCCTTCTGCCTTGCTCTAACATCCTGAGACTTCCTTCCCACACCTATTCCCCAAGTTTCTGCCTTTATAAATTGGCAAAGATCTTGAACTTGAAATTGGTTTGGTATCTCCTTTTAGATCAGTCTATGCCTTCATCTTCCTAGGACAGTGATTTTCAACTGATATGCCATAAGAGGATCTTAGGTGTGCCTCGAAAATTTTTAAAGATCATTAAATTATTTTCAAAAGTTCAAAGCACAGTAAGTATATTTTTTCTTATTTTTTTGATCAACATAATTTAGGTGTGCGTGGAAGTTTAAGTATAGGTTCAAGTGTGCCATGAAATAAAAAAGGTTGAAAAATACTGTCCTGTGGTCTGCAGGATTTTGAGTCTGTAAACCATGAAAGGTAGGAAGGGGCTCTTGAGTAGAATCAACATTCTCCTCAAGGCAATTGCCTCGGGTGAGTTAAGTCTTCAGGCTGACATCCTCAGCAGGGGAGAAAGCTGATACTCATCCTAGGGAAACTCAGGGATTCAAGATATTCAGCTTCATCATAATCTACCCATATGTCCCCATTCCAATTTATAGTCTGTCTCCTTACCAAGTAATTTCTTAACTTTTACATAACACATCTAACAAAGTCATGGATTCAATTTGTATTATATTTTACTGGGGGGGTGGTTTTCAAAACTCTTGGCCCTGTGAGACTCTAAGAAATAATTCTTTCAGAGTGATCATAAATTCTCTGGTTATTTACTCTTGCCTTGAGCTGGAAATTTAAAGCCCTTAGTTTGTCTTTTTTTGTCCTTGTGTCCAGTGTCTTCAGAAGAATCCATCCCTCCTACTACAAGGTTCTATTACAGCAGCTACTTGGTGTCCTGAAGTCTTGCCCACCATAAGCACTTGACCCTGAGCTATGACAGATGCTAATTGAAGTAAATGATTTGTCAATACAAAGTGTCCTGAACAGACTGTCACTTCCTCTTACATTTTTTTTAAAAAACTGAGAATCGAGTTCCAGATGATTTTTACTTTTTGAAACGTGCTTGTCTCTATAATAAAACTGTTGCATTTGTAATCACAAAGTTTTAAGAAACAAACCAAACAAAGAAAGCCATTAAAAGTGAATTGACAGCAGCATAGATTAGATAATCCCTTGGAGACCTTTGTTTTGGGGAATCTCCGTGGTGTCCGGAGGATCCCTCCAGGGATTTGATGACGCCCCGCCCCTTCCCGTCCCAGCCTCTGCCTCGGCTTGTGCTGTCACCTAGCGGTCGGATTCAGGCATTACTTCTCCTGCAGCGGCAGCCCTTCCAAGGCAGTTTTCAGTGTTCGGTTTAAGCCCTCGAGGTTCTGGGCTGAGGACGGAGCTTCATGGAAACTTCCCCTTTGAAATCAAGATAAGAGAAAGAGCAAGATAGAATGAGACCCCTGTATGTGCCCTCATGCATGCGAGGCCCCTGCAAAACGGAAACGTGGAGCATTTCTCAAATTTTTAAGCATTTCAAAACTAACATTAGAGCATTAAACCAAGTGTGGGACTGCATAGATCATAGGTTGCGTGACCATGAAACCTGCTTGCACGCTCGGACTGGATGTAAGTTAGCGATGCTTTTGTATGCTGTGCCTAGGTGTGTGCACAAGTGTGTGTGTGCGCATCGTGTTGATGTTCGCCTGTCTGTACCTGCATGCTTAGTGACTGTGTGTGAGTTCCTGTATGGTGTCCTTGTGTGTGTGTTTGGGTGAATGAGTGTAGTCAGCAGGCTTCTCTCTTTCAGGACAGGACCCGGGAGCCTGTCTCACTCTGGGTTGGCTGACACCACCTGTAAGAGGATCTGTCAGACCCACTCAATGACAACTGAAGAACCCTTGGCGCACACAACCCCACACACCCCACTGCACCAAGGGGAGACCACGTTCTTGCGTGGGTGCTAGCAGTGTAAGGCTGTGTGCCCTTGGGGTGCCCTCAGCACCACCTGGAGAGCCGACTGCTGCAGCCAGCACCTGACCACAAGCCCCCGCGCTCCTGTTCTCAGTGACTTAAAAGGGTTCACGGTTTTGAGTCCTTCTTCCATCCCTCTGAAATGTTCATCCATTTGGTAAGATTTGGGTAAAAGCCAAGCAACATCCACAAGGAAAATTAGCCTAAGTAATATTTACAGGCAGCTGTGCATGGGGGGGCATCTTGGACAGGGGACCCAAGGACATTAGACCATTGTGATCCCTTCCTAAGGAGGAACATGAGTGCAAAACCTGCAAAGTCTTGAGTAACCCCCCCTTGCACCTCCCTACTTAACAAATGGGGAAACTGAGGCACATGTGGTTCATACATTAGGGAGTGTCTATTTTTAGGACGTGAAAGCCATTCCTTTAGAATGGAGCTCTTGGGAAGGAAGGGCCTCTGTCTCCTAGCTCTGTGGGAGGACAGAATCCTAGTTTCTAGTGCCAGCTCACAGTCAGCCCAGTCACGTCAAGGCTGAGCTCCCTCTGTCACTGCTCACATGAGCACCCACTTTCCCCCTAACTCTGTTCTCCCTTTCAAACACCCAGTCACTTCTGCACAAACCTAGTGTCAGGGGGCACGGAGTCCAATCTGCCTTTACACTTGAACTGATGTCTGCTGTGTCCGCTGAAAGGTGTCCACCTTTCCTCCCACCTGTGCCATTTCCAGACTGTCCTCTCGATTCCCACTTCCAGCACCTGCGCTGGCCTCAGTGGCTGGGTGCTTGCTGCTCCTAGAGTGGAACTTGTCCCAGGGCTACAAGCGCCAGGGAGGTGGTACCCCCAAAGGCACTTTTCTCCAGTGCCCCTGGAGTGAGAGAGCTCCTAGGTACATAGTCCACACAACTTCCTAGGGTCCTTTGGGGACATTAAGTTCCAGTTGCTGAATGGCGATTTCCCTAATGTATGTTTTTGGCTTCCTTCCTCCCCCCCCCCCCCACTTCCCTGCATCTCCTACTTGTGGCTCCCAAGTAAACCCTTGCCTGGGAATCCTGAGGCTCTGCTTCTAGAGAACCCAAATGCAGAGGCTACCCCTCTGGGTCATTACAGCTCTGTCCCCACACAGAGGTGTTTGATGCTTTGTTTATTTCTCATCTGGGCAGATGTTTTATTTCTCAGCTGGAGTAACATGTGTATCTCCCCCTGTGGGCAGAGCCTCCCAGGGTCTGATTTCCAGCCGTATAGATGTCTTTGGTCCCCTCTTCTTTCCTGCTTCTGAACTGAGGGAGTGTCTTCCTTTTTTCTTTTCTTTGTGTCTAATGATTTCTGGGTAGCAGGGGAATACAGGGATACTGGCCAATGCTCAGACAAACTCCCCTGTGTCCAGCACCTGCTTTGAGCCAGGGAGTATAGCCACCACTACACCCCTTGACCTCTCACAACCTCCCTATAAGGTAGAGTCTTTGACTAGTCCCAGTTCCCAGGGAAGGAACCTGAGGTTCGTTCAGAGGAGGCTGAAGTTACTTGCTGGGCGTTCACAGCTATTGAGCTGGCATCCAGAGAAAGAACCTGGCTCTGCCCACCAGAAGCAGAGTTAGCCAGGGCAGGGAGGTCACCCACAGGGAAACCGAGAGACCGAGAGATCTGAGTTCAATTCTAGTTCTTCTTCTCACTAGCCCTGATAATTCACTTCTTTTTCCATGTGTGCCTCAGTTCCCCCATGAAGTAAGGAGGTATAAGGGGGAGGGTCTCTCAAGACCTTGAAGTCTTTGCACTCACGTTCCTCCTTAGGGAGGGACCACAATGGTCTAATGACCTTGGGTCATAAATGACTCAGGCTAATTTCCTTGTGGACGTTACCTGACTTTTACCCAACTCCTACCTTTCCTCCTCCTTCGCTCACCTGTAAAGACTCCTAACACTTCATTATTAGGAAGAATTTAAGGACTAGCAACAAATATGAAAATCTCCACATAAACTTTCTCTTCTGGACATTTTGTATAAACATTCTGGAAGCCTGGCCTCTGTCTGCCCAAATTTCTGAGAAAACCATCATTTTTACACTTCCTCTGAGCAAAATAACCCAGTAGGTTAAGGGTGTAGACTTCAGAGTCAGACCATCTGGATTCAAATCCCAGCTTCAGCACTTACTAGTGGTGTGACATTGGGCAAGTCACTAGACCTCTCTTGGCCTCAATTTCTGTATCTGTAAAATGGGGACAATAAAGGTGTCACCCTCCCAGGGTGTTATGATAACTAAGTGAGTTAAAGCATATGAAGCTCTGTCTTCTTGCTAGTTATATTCTTAATGAGATCACCCTGTGTGTCAAGCCCCTTAAGACTAAGAAAATATAGTGTCTCCTTGGTGACTTAACTTCTCTGTGGTAGACATTGTAAGGAGGCTGGGAGATAGGGAGTTACCCCTGGGGCCCAGGAGTAAAGAGACCTAACCAACCTAGAGTAAAACCTTGGGGAAAATCCCTTGGGGGTCACAGGTTAAGATTAATGGAAGGAAATACCTTATAATCCCCTGGGCTTGGGAGGAGAGGGTCTATGCTGTGGGGACCAGTTGGGGAGCAAGAGAGCAGAGAAACTCTTCACTCTAACTTCCAAAAAGCTCACAGTAACCTGACCAATTCCCTTTCCCCAGGAGATTAGAAATGTTCTGACCTAGGGAATCTGCAAGGGACCCTCCCAGTGTCTGCCACAGAGCTTCACAGCTTCTAAACTCTCACCCTGGAAGCCCCAGGCAGTTGACTTCTAGGCCCCAGGCCTCTCTCTCCTGACTCTTTCACTCCTTCATATTAAGATCACCTATGTCCTATGTTATCACTCCCTCTGAGCCAAGGACTACTCATCCCTGTGTCCCCTTTGGTGCCAAACACAGCACATACTAGGCACTCATTATATAATGGCCCAATGGAAAGTGATTTGGACTAAGAGAGGCCCCAGCCTGCCTTCTGCCCTGGCAGGCTGCCCAACACCTCTGGGAGCCAGCCACATGGGGAGGCTGGGATTCTCAGCCTGATGCATGTAGTACCAGCATGAAGGAAATGCAACCCTGCTTTCCTGAGGCTAGGTTCACCCCCTTCTCTGATGACTTATCTATTCCCCAAGTGGATGCCCACAGATCGATCAGAGCTATAAAGCAGCCAGGCCCCTTGGTAGGCACACTTCTCCATGGCCTGGTAATGGGCATTCTGGTTTATATGGCATCCATCTAACCACCCCTGAAAATTGGGGTTATTCTTCTGAGGCTTCTGAACCTGCAATGTTCATAAACTCATTGTCGTCATCACAGCCGTTGTCACAGTCATCCATGGCTTTTGCTATCTGGGCCAGGCACAGTGGGGAATAGTAAAATCTATGTGCAGTAATTTGGAGTGGCACAATGAATTTTAACATATTCAAGGTTCTGTGAAATCTTGCATAAGAGAAATCTGTAGAGTATTATTTAAATCAGCAAAATCCAAATTCATTTGACAGTTTCCCATTTAACATCTACTAACATTTCATAGTGTTCTTTTAAACATATTTAGGAAATCTCGCCTAGAGGAAGGAAAAACATAAACATTTATTACACACCTATACTTGGCTCTGTGCTAGGTATACATTTTCTCAGGTAAACGTTATGACAGCCTCTGAAAGAAGCGTAACTGCCACCTCTGTTATTACTCTAGAGATAACTGGCTCTCTCTGGTCTTCCCATGGACTTGAGCCTAAAGTCACTTGTTGCCTCTTGACTGTGTACCTGCATTTGGATTTTCCTCCAAGACTGCAAAAGCTCTTGCTTAATACTGTTTATTGCAGAGGTCATGATTCTGGGAGACAGAATGAGGCAAAAGATCAACCTCCCATTCTGTGCCATTAAGGATAGTTTGGATTTGCAAAGCAGACAACATGGACTTTTCATTTCCAGTATAAACATGTATTTATTCCTTTGGGCCTCAGTTTTCTCATCTATAAAATGGAGCTGGGTGGGGAGTAGGGAAGGCATAGTTAGAAAGATGCAACTAAATGGTCCCTAGTTTCCCTCCCTCCTCAGCATGTACATTGTGGATTTATGATTCCTAAACTCTATGCCTGCAATTTGAAGACACTGCCACTAGGGGGAGGGCTGGGCAAGAATTATAGCCATGGAAGGCTGGTCCACTGTGCCCTAGGGTAAAGTGTCCTAAATTGCTTTATTGATGTCCCCTGAAGTAGTATATGAATGTGTCAGAAATTGTGAAGATGGTTCTGAGTTACTATGGGCAAATGAGGCCCTGTGTGAATTGAAGGATCAATAATTTTTTTTACTATGTGAATTAATGCTACTTAAATCCTGATCCCTGTACCTCTTTGAAACTTAAGAATTACTGTGAATTCCACTGTCTTGGAAACTTAGGAGCATGAGGAATAGGAATGCTGTTGGAAACAGCATCAGTAGGATAAAGGCCTTCTTTAAGTCAAAAAAATAGAAATCTCTTCATGTTTTATTTACTTTGCCAAGATTACAGCTTTTCTCTCTAAAATATTGAATGTTTAATTTAAAAGAGTTCCTCTTAATGTTCTGAGATGGAATCTTTAATTGAGGCAAAGTCATATAATGTGTTACTTAATGTGTTCACTTAATGTCAAAATTGAAATTGCTCACTTAACTCTAAGTCAGCTCACCAACACTGTGTTACTTGGCTGCTTTTTCTAAGCATCTGAGTTTTCTCGTCAGAAGGTATTTTGGTAGTTTTTTCATAAAGCCACTTCTTCAAAGAGCTAAGCTAAAAGCAATATGAGGGTGGGTTTCTGTAGGACCTTCCAGCCCACCTTCCATATGATTATAAACCTATCCCCAAGTGACAGGAGTGGTTTTGTCTGCTGTAGGGCGGATTGTTTCCTGTCCTCTTTGATATGTTGTGAGATCTTTCCCTGCTGATATACACACATGTGGGTCATGCTTTTCCCCTGCAGTAGGTGATCTCATGTGTCCGTTCTCCAGCTGAAAGACATTTAGGTTTTTTACTGTTTACAAGCAACACCACAAAGACTATCCTGTTGTGCACATTTAAGTGTTTCTATTCTAGGTTATGTAGAAATGGGATTTCCAGCTTGTGAAATATAATTTCAATTTTAGTAAATACTCCCTTATTCTTTGCTCATAATTCATGGAGTATATGAGAGTTTCCACTTCCCTCCTTCTCCCCTACGGTTGCATTTTAATTTTTGCCAAGCCAAAGACTTTATTATATTAATTTGCATCTCTGATTGAGGATAATGAGCATCTTTTCAACTCCTCTGTGTGGCTGCCTCAGTTATAGTTAACCCTTTATTTTCTAGCCAGGCTGCAAGCTCCTAGATGGAAGGGCTGGGTCTTGCATTTCAGACCTCCACAGCACAACTCCATCCAGGCATAAATTCTATCTCTCCTACCTCCCCTCTGGGCCTCTCCTTGGGGCTCTACCTTCCAAGGTTAATGAAATGCCTGAAGCTATTCAAATATATCACACAGGGGTTTGTATATACTGTGTCCTCTGTCTGGAATGCTGCACCTCTTCCAGTGCACCTGAACTTACCTACTCATGTCCCAAGACTCATCTCAAGAGCCGTCTCTTGGAATAAGCCTATCATGTGACCAGAGCCTCATCCCAGAATCCAGGTAGAGGTAACCACATTCTCCTCATGCTATCCCTGGCCCCGTATGAACTTCCCACTGCATGTAGAAAACTCAGTATCTATTTACTGCTGGATCTGCTCTAGCTCCACCCAGACTCTGAACTCCTGGAGGACAGGCACCATGTCTTATTTATTTTTTTTTTTTGTAGAGACAGAGTCTCACTTTATCACCCTTGGTAGAGTGCCATGGCGTCACACTGCTCACAGCAACCTCCAGCTCTTGGGCTCAAGTGATTCTCTTGCCTCAGCCTCCCGAGTAGCTGGGACTACAGGCGCCCGCCACAACGCCCGGCTATTTTTCTGTTTTGCAGTTCGGCCGAGGCCGGGCTTGAACCCTCCACCTTCGGTATATGGGGCCGGCGCCCTACTCGCTGAGCCACAGGAGCCGCCCACCATGTCTTATTTATCTTTGCATTCCCAGCTCATCAAGTCTGGCTGGGCAGGAGTAGATGCTGAGTACCTATTGGTCGGATGAGGGTCTAAGCCTCAAAGGCAGCTTATTGCACACCATTCCTCTACAAACTGTGAAGTTCCCAAGGGAAGGGTATGTATTATATCCCTATTGCTGTCCCCACACTGCCTAACAGGTGTCAGTATATTTGACACTGAGTAGGATTGCCTGGTAGAGAAGGAAGAAATTGGCTTTGGTCAGAAATTACTGGGTTTGGATCCTAGCTTCCTACTGGCAAAAGCTTGTATAATTTCCCTGGCCTCTCCAAGCCTCAGTCATAAAGGGGATCATAAAGGTGGAATACGGTTGTTTGTGTCAAGCATGTAGAACATGCTCATAGGACTTGTCATATTATCATTTCTATGTCAGAACAGTAGAGAGTCTACATTATGTGGCTCATTTTCTCAGGTGCCACATGCGATGGGCACATAGTAGATGCTCAATAAAGATAAAGCCTGATTATTCCAAGGCCTTGCAGAAATTAGGTACCTAATAAAGGTACCCAATAAAGTTCAGCTTAACCCACCACTTTGCACACAGTTCGGCACTCAATAATCACTAAATCAAGTCAAATTCACTTCCCTGCATTACATGCTGATCTAATCCTATCCTAAAGAAATCATTCAAAACTTTTATGAGAGAAAGTGGGAAGTTGGGGGAGAAGTGGGGACATTTTCCCCTTCTCTTGTCAGTGACTTTGATTCTTTTTGTTTTTGATCTTTCCAAAGCAAGATGAACTCTCCAAGGAGCCTCTTCTGTATACAGTAATGCTCTTGTGTAGTCTTCACTCACAAAATCTGGGCATGGCCTCAGAGACATGAATGAACCAGTTTTTTGTTTTTTAGACAGAGTCTCGTTCTTTTGCCCAGGCTAGAGTGCTGTGGCATCATAGCTCACAGAAACCTCAAACTTTGGGGCTTGAGCAATCCTCTTGCCTCAGCCTCCTGAGGAGCTGGGACTATAGCCCTGTGCTATAGTGCCTGGCTATTTTTTCTATTTTTAGTAGAAATGGAGTCTTGCTCTTGCTCAGGCTGGTCTTGAACTCCTAGGCTTAAGCGATCCACCCGCCTCAACCTCTGAGTGCTAGGATTACAAGCATGCACCATTGAGCCCAGCCCACTGCAAGGCTTGACTAACTCTTGCATGTTGAATCTTGTCCCCTCAGTAGGCTCTTTCTTGGAACCCAGTCACCATGCCAGAGGAAGCCCAAGTTGATCACAAGGAGGGGCCCCTGGGAGGAAGAACAATGCCCAGCCAGGCCCCAGCTCTGATAATCACCTCAGCCTAGGCACCAGGCATATGAGAGAAGCAGCCATCATCACAGCAGTGCCTGGTGGAGCTGAAATGGGCCATACCTGGGCTCTGTCCAACAGCACACTCACCAGCAAATAAGTGTCATTTTAAGCCAATAGATTTTGGTGTGGTTTGCAACTCGATAATAAATAAGCCATGTGTAGAGAATGTTCTGAGAGTGCTAGCCAATGATCTGGGGGAGTGGATGTACTGCTGGCTTAGAGACCAACCAGGTGAAAAGCTTCAGGATCAACTGGTAGACATAATGGTCTGACCTGAAACCCATTCCCTGGGGGACTCTTCTCTGGGCTCCAATTCCCTCCCCTGCTGTCATCAGGGACATGATGGGCTAAGGATGTTTGTCTGCACAGGCAATGAGAACAGGCTCAGGTTCACATCACAGGAAGTCCCAGAGGTAGGCAGCTTCTGGCCAAGTTGGTGTAGTAGTCCAGTGGGGTCACAGAGGCCCCTGACTGTGCCGCCTGCCTGGGAGTTCCTATGGTCACAGGTGTCTGCCAGGAGCAGTCAGGGCCGCAGGGTTCCTCATTCTACACATCAAGAGAGAGGGATACTCCCCCAGGGGTCTGGCAGAGACAAGACACACGTACAGTTTTCCTTACACTTCATTGGCCCAAACTTAGTCCCATGCCCCTCCCTGAACTAATTGCATTGTGTAAGGGGTGGGGATTAAGAATTTCTACAGGAGGCCAGGAGGCGGCTCAAGCCCATAAAATCCCAGCCCTTTGGGAGGCTGCTGTGGGTGGAACACTAGAGGCCAGGATGTAGAGATCATCCTGGACAACATAGACCTTTGTCTCTACAAAAAATACAAAAATTAGCTGGGTGTTGTGGTGAGCACCTGTAGTCCCAGTTACTGGGGAGGCTGAGGCAGGAGGATCACTTGAACCTAGGAGTCTGAGCTCGTGAGATATGATGCCATGGCACTCTACCTAGGGCAGTCGAGTGAGACCCATTCTCAAAAATATATGACTAATCAAACTCACCACTAGACTGGAGGGAATGTGTGTGGCCAATTCCTCTGAAGTCCATGGGCTTATATACAGAGGGAGGAATGGATGCCTGGAAACAATTGGAGTTGGCTAGGGAAAATATGCAAGGTGAGATTCACCAGTGTCTACTATAGGAACTTCCATACAGGACATTAGGGAGAAACCAGGCGCACTGGGCTTGAGACAGAGTTATACTCAAATGTCATTTCCTTTTCTGGGATAATGGGGGAAGGTGTGAAGGCATATGTGTGTGTGTGTGTGTATGTAGGAGGAAGGTCTGGTAGATAGTTTGGGCCTTCAGGGCTTCCATTTTCCCTTGACTGGTCTTTCTAACACTGCACATTAGTCCCCCACCCAACGTAAAGAAAGGCACCCAGCAGAAGAGAATGGCTTGGGTTTGTCTCTTTCTTTATTGTTAGCACTTTATTTGAATGGAGGGCACCTCTTCTGTGCTGTATCTAGTATTTTGAGGTTCTGGATTTGTTCTTCTCTCCAAGTCTCTCATCCAGTGCTTTCTGCAAGTTCATGTTCATGGCATTTTTCTGGTGCCACCGTCCTACAGAGAACAGGAGAAAAGCCACCATAGATCACCCACTCCAGAGGGCCCAAGCCTCATTGGTGGCCCACTCCTCTTCCAAGTCCACCCCAGCCTCTGTCTCCTGCTCTGGTTTCCCTCTAGATCTTAGAGCCAATGCACCCTGCCCGTGGAGGAGAATGCCCACCTCCCAACACCCCCAGCTCCCACTCACCCAGATCATCCGTCTTCCTGCCATGCCAGTGTTCTATGTCCCTCACTGATTTCTCAATCACTTCTGGTGTGTACGAAGCCTTCATGAGGCTTTTTGTCTCCTCAGGGGCCCCTGTGGAAAACCATGAAGAATCCCCAAGTCCACAAGTCAACAGAGGTCTATAGAGGTCTATGATTTATATGGGGTGTCAATTTCCTCTACAGATGATGGTGGTGGAAGGATTTCAGAGTAAATCAGATCCATCATTGTGGAAGGGAAGGGGGAGTGGGAGGGTTTCAGAGTAAATCAGATCCATCATTTATGGACAGAATAGCCTCAGACAATTTTTTAACCTCTCTGAGCTTCAGTTTCTTCATCTATACAAAGGAATAAAATTTTCTTGTAAGTTTAGGGAGATGAAATTACAGGGCTTTCATTGGACATCTAGCATGTGGCAACTAATACCTACAATTTGAGAAAACTTATCTCTATATGCAAAATCCAACAAAACACACGACGAAGTAAATTACAATGATCACAAGTCCGCAGAAACACTTAACAGAAGAACAAATCCCCCAAATTAGTAAGGATTTGAATGATCAGTTACAGAATATAAAATAGGTATACCAAATGTTTGAAGCCATAAAAGAGAAAATAAAAATATAAGCAAAGAATAAGAAACTAAGAATAACAGATTAGTAAAAGAAGCAAATGGAATTTCAGAAGTGCAACACATAATAATTGAAAAAAATAAGGTCAATGGATAAGATGCCCGGGATTTACTCTGAAATAACCTGGAATAACTTGGGGTAGTAAGTGTTTAGGGGGAAAATATGAAATAAGATTGGTTTAGTACTTTTTTTTAAGACAGTCTTAATCTGTTACCCTGGGTAGAGTGCTGTAGCATCACAGCTCACAGCAACCTCAAACTCCTGGGCTTAAGCCATTCTCTTGCCTCAGCCTCCTAAGTAGCTGGGACGACAGGGGTCCACCACAACTCCTCGCTATGGTTTTTTGTTGTTGTCATTGTTGCAGTTGTCATTGTTGTTTTTAGCTGGCCTGGGCTGGATTCAAACCTGCCAGCCTTGGTATATGTGGCCAGCGCCCTACCCACTAAGCTACGGGCACTGCCAAGATTGGTTTAGTATTAATCATTGCTGGTGCTGGGTGAGGTGAGCAACATCTATGCACTATTCTCTCTTATTTTGCTATAAGTGTGAAAATTGCCATCCTAAAAGTTTTTTAAAAATCAATGGATGGGTAAAATAGCAGATCAAATACAGCTGAGAGAAAATTGTAAACTGTAAGATGTCTAAAAACATTAACAAGAATGCAGCAAAGCGGGGAAACAATGTGGAAAATATTAAGATGATAAGAGGGCGGTGCCTGTGGCTTAGTGGGCAGGGTGCCGGCCCCATATAGCGAGGGTGGCAGATTTGAACCTGGACCCGGCCAAAGTGCAACAAACGCCCATAGCTGGGTGTTGTGGCAGGTGCTTGTAGTCCTAGCTACTCAGGAGGCTGAGGCAAGAGAATTGCTTAAGCCCAAGAGCTTGGAGGTTGCTGTGAGCTGTGACACCACAGCACTCTACTGAGGGCGACAAAGTGAGACTCTGTCTCTTAAATCTGCATCTTAACTTTTTTTTTTTTTATCAGAAGGTCCAACATACATTTCATTGGAGTTGCAAAAAGAGAGACTAGAGAAAATGGGTAGAGGTAATATTTCAAAAAATTATGGGTGAATTTTTTCCAGAAATGATGAAAGATGTGAATTCGGAAATTTAAGAATCACAATTCCCCAATCAGGTAATAAGAAAGAATTCCTAATCTAGATTGCACCTCCGAGTAAAATTTAGAACACCAGAGACAAAGCAATCTTAGAAGTAAGTAGCCATAGGGAAAAGACAAATTACTTACAAAGATTGCAGTAATTGATTTAACCATCAAAGACAAAACAAATGCTAAAAGAAGTCAACAATTTAGAAGCATTCATAGTATAACTGTCTTCCAAGAATGAGAACAAAATAAAAACTGTTCTGACAGAGCCTAAAGTTTACCAACAACAAAACCTCACTAAAAAATACCTTCTAAATGTAATTCAGGAAAGAAAAAAAAAAAAACGAAAAAACATGATCTGAGATACAAGAAGGAATGTGGAAAGAAAGTTGAAACTGAGTAAAGCTAGTATACTTTCATTATCATACAAGCAGCAGGGTTTAATGTATGGGGTGAAATGATGACAATGATAGCTGACCATTCTGAAGATTGGTGAGCTTCATGTGAACTTACTCATTCAATCTTCTCAACAACCTTAAGAAGTAGATATGATCATCCCCATTTTGCTATTGGAGTTCCTGAAGCACAGAGGAGTTAAGTAACTTGTCTAAAGTCACACAGCCAATTAAGTGAAAGATCTAGGACTCAAACCCAGACCCTGTGGCTCCAGGCTACATAGCTTTGTACTTTCCTTATATATAATTAAAATTCTATAAAATAGTAACATAAAAGCTTGGGTGGGGTGGGGAGGGTAATTAAATTTGAAGCCTTCTAAGGTCCTTACAGTGCTCAGGACACTTAAATTTCTGAATTAACTTGACAACTTGTTAACTATGCACATAAAAATGTCAGAGATAACCACTAAAAGAATAGGAAGTGGTCTTGGCTTGGTGGTTCATGCCTGTAACAGTAGCACTTTGGGAGGCCCAGATAGGAGGATCCCTTGAGGTCAGAAGTTCAAGACAAGCCTGGGCAACATAGCAAGACCCCACCTCTACAAAAAATAAAACAATTAGACATTGTGTTCAGTGCCTATAGTCTGAGCTACTTGGAGACTGAGGCAGGTAGAATAGAGAAGGACAAGTGTCAGATCAAAAGCTCGTGCAAATCCTGAAAAAAGAAAGAGAAAGAAAGGAGAAAGAAGTTGCATGGAAAAAGTGGCACAAATGGAAAACACAAAATTAAGGTCATGGAAATAAATCCAAATATATCAGTAACTGGAATAAAATATCTAAATGGACCATATGGATTGTGAGACCATAGAAGATATTTTTCAGATAAATGCCATGTAAAATACACTTAATAAAAGGACACAAACAGATAGAAAGATAGAAAAAGCTATACCAAGAAAACACTAAAGAAAAGCAATCTAGTCTAGCTGTACTGATATGCAACAACATATATGGCAAATGCACTGTGAGAAATTGACTGCAATTCATGAAGGTGATGTGACAATTCTAAACTGGCTGCAATGAAATAATCTCAAAATAGATAAAGCAAAATTGACAGAACTACCAGGAGAAACTGACAAATCTGCTATCAGGGAAAACTTAAAGATGTATCTTTTAGTAATTAAATCAAAGAATATGAAAAAGGAATCAGAAGATTTGTACAGAGATAATTAACAAGTCTGTTATATTAGACAAAGACAAAATTCTAAGCCCAAAAGGTTATTTTCAAGCATATACAAATCATTTAGAGAACATGACCCTCTGCTAGACTATGGAGCAAGTCTCAACAACCAGAGTTCTAAAATCATTACAGGCTATGATGATGCCGTCAATGTAGGAGATATATTCCTACAAAGACAAGTCAGAAACCAAAAAAGAAGCCGACTAGGGAAAATGGGGATTCCAACAGTGGAGAGGTGAAAGAAATCCTCAAAAGGCTGGTTCAGAGACGCCTGGGTAGCTGGACACAGGGAAACCAGATGGGGGACAGGTCAAGAGCTGTCCTTAACACTGCTACCCCTATGCCATTGTGCATGCTTATCCAGATGAGCTGGGCCCAGATGTTGCGAACACTCTCCCTTTCCAGAGAGAATAGAGACTGTTCATGTTAGCCCACAATGGTGCCCTGACATTGTCCTGAAGCTGGAGCCATGATACGTTTGTAGGCAAAAGATACAAAAAGGGTGATTCCCCTAGACAATATTTTTGCAGGATACCCTGAGTGATCCACTTGTAGCCCACACATCCTGGCCGCACCAATACCCTCCTCCCTAGACAGGGATTGCTAAACTCTCAGGGCAGCCAAAGCCCAGTGAGGGCCTGGAGTTGGCTCAGTCTGCCTTCCTCTTTGATCCTTTAACTGTGGCAGTGTTTCTTTGCACATTTTTTCAATGCAAGGACTAAGCCAGTTTATATAATTATTTTATTTTGTATATACTGGTTTAAACACAAGCATTAAAGTTTGATTTAATATTAGGAAATCCATTAATATAATTTCCCATATTAACAAAATCAAAGGACAAAAATCATATGATCATCTAATTAACTGCAGTAGAAATAATAAAACTCAACACTCATTTAGAATTTTTTTCAAAGTAAAAGCTAGAAACAAAGGGAGATCACATTAATCTGATAAAAAATATTTTTAAAATTCCTTTAAAAATGTTATATTTAATGGTACAATGTTAGAATAAAGGAGATAAGAATACCCGTTTCTCCTGCTTATATGCACCATTGTCTAGTACAAGTCAGCCAGACACTGACAGGAAGGTGGGAAAAGCCTGATGTTTAAGCAGGTGAACTTGGTCCTTGGCTGGCAGGGTTTAAATCCCAACTCTGAGTTTTACTACCTGTGTGGCCTTACATAAGTTATTTAACCTTTCCATGACTCAATACTTTCTATTTGAACAAAAGAGGGGGGCTCGGCGCCTGTAGCTCAACAGGCTAAGGCGCCAGCCACGTACACCTGAGCTGGCGGATTCGAATCCAGCCCAGGCCCGCCAAACAATGACGGCTGCAACCAAAAAATGGCCGGGCGTTGTGGCGGGCACCTGTAGTCCCAGCTACTTGGGAGGCGCAGGCAAGAGACTCACTTGAGCCCAGGAATTGGAGGTTGCTGTGAGCTGTGATGCCACAGCACTCTATCCAGGCTTTGTCTCAAAAAAAAAAAAAAAAGAAAAGAAAAAAGAGGGGGATTATACCACTTACCATACATGACTCTTGTGAAAATTAAAATGTATGTAAAATACTGTGAAAATTAAAATGTATGTAAAGTACATGTATGTATAGCATGTAGCATGTGCTCAGCACAATATACATAATACATATAAATTCTAGCCATTCTAAATAAACAGCAAAGAAGCTACAAACAATTATTGGAATTAATAGGTGAACTGAGCAGTTTCTGGATATAAGATAAATATACAAAAATAAAAATTGGATCTGTGCATGCAATATCAGTATCAAAGTTAGAAAATATAATTTTTCAAAAGATACCATTCATAATCAGCAAAATAAGCATCTCTGCTAAATAAATTTAACAAAAAATGGCATGATCTATAGAGGAAAAAAATACAAAATGTTTTTGGCAGGTATTGAAGAAAGATTGAAACTAAGTGAGCCATATACCACCATATTTATAGATTGGAAAATTCATTATAATAAAACTGATAACTGCCGCTATGTAGAGCTGTAGATTCAGTATACTCTCAATCAAAATCCCACCAAGGTTTGTCATGGAAATTTCCATATAAAATTTATATGGACAAGTAAAGGCCTTAGAAACCTAAGATGTTAACTGGTGTGTGTGTGTGGTGAGGGGGGAAGTACTGCCTGGCTAGATATCAAACTACTTATAATACGTTGGTAATTAAAAGTGTAGTCTTAGACCAATGAACAGAATAGAGATTCTGGAAACTGATCTACACACATGTGGAAACTTGATGGGTAACAGAGGTGCCTCTGCAGGTCACAGGGGGTAGGATGGGGCTGTTCAACAAAAGGGACTGAGATATTAAGTCATCTACATAAAGAAGGAATTAAAAATGAACCCCTACTGCACACAACAGACATCAACTCCAGATGGATTAAAAACTTAAATGTGAAAGGCAAAACTCAATATTTTAGAAGATTATATAAAAGATTACTCCCATGACTCAGCAGGAGATAGGATTTCCTCAACTGATTCCTCCTGACACTTTATCTCAGTAAACAGCAATTCCATCCTTCCAATTGTTCAGGTCAAACCCTTGAAATCATTCTTAATTCCTTCCTCTCCTATTAGCATATTCTTCTCTCTCTATCTTATACAAATATCCAGAATCCTACATCAGGCCACCTTCACCATGACTTCCCTGAGTTACCACATGACAAATGGTGCCCCCAAAATTGTGCAGTGGGTTAGCCCAGCTTCCAAAACCAAGCCACTGTCATCTGTTCTACTGGAGTCTTGCAGTTTCATCCTCACTGTGTTCCTATTTTTGCTCCAACGCCTGACATCTATTCTCAATACAATAACTGGAGTGATCCTTTATCTTAAACCAAAAACTTTCCTGCTAACAACATTGGCTTGCCTTCCCATCTGTCTCACTCAGAAAAGACCTTCCAGTATTCTTCACGACCTAGCCGTTGCCTGTCTGATTTCTTCTCCCTCACTCCTATGCAGCCACACCAGCCTTGCCGACCTCCACAAGCAAGTGCAAAGGCTAACGTGGGTGGAGACAGAAAGGGATGAATGGATGGGGCGGTAGTGTTTGCCAATTTCCAGAGTGTAAACACTATTGCTCTGACCAATTGTAAGATAACATTCATGTGCCAGTCAATTCAGGAAAATCCAACAATTGCCTCTTGTGAGCTGGTGCAAGCTGGCCTATGAGCTGACCTCAGCACACCCTTGGCACAGTTCTGGGCACACAGATATTTAAAAAATGCTATTCTTTTGCATTTATATAGACATTATCACGTGTCTTCTAAGAGGTTGGATGTAAGAGCTGTGTGGTGATAATTGTTAAAGACAGACATGAAAGGTAGGGTCCAGGAGCCCTGAGCAGGGGACATTCTGACCTGTATTCTCACTTCTCTGCCCAGCACCACCCCTTCTCCAAGCTCAAAGAAAAGCCCAGAAAGGCTTCCTGTGGGTGTCTAGTTGCTCGGGTGACAGGGACCTGAGCCAGTGGAGGAGAGTGAGAAGAGAGGAAGGAGCAGGGGCTAGAAAGAGTGAGCCTTTTGCAGTGAGGTTGAACTGGAATGTGACAGCAGAGAGAAGCCCCTGCGGGCTGACTGAGGACCACACCTGAGCAATCCAGAAAACCCTTGGGAATATGGCCATAGCTAGAGAGGTGACCTAGTATGGAGGAAAGACTTTGGGGCTTTAGAGGCAGAAAGAAAACCTGGATTTGAATCCCAGACATACCAATGATCTCAGATCTGCAGCTAACAACAACCCCTTCCTTCCTCCCCACCAGACAGGACTATGCTGACCCAAATGAACCCCCTGTAAACAACATAACTTCCTTCCTTCCCAGGTGGTGCCACTACCAGGCTCAGAGAGTTAATGATCTTACCTAAGGTCACACCCAGCTAATGAGTGGCTGAGCTGAGCTTTGAACCCAAGAAACCTGATATTGTCACTGTGACTAAAGGTGCCTGGGCCAAGGGATCCTGGGCCTCTCACTGGCAGATTAAGAAACCAGAGGTGTCTGGTGGGAGTCAGGGAGGCCACGGCAAGCACAGACTTGCCAGCAAGCTGGATGGTCCCAGAACTCACTCAGCAAGTCCCTGCAGATAGGATGCCTATGATGGGCATAAAATAAGGTCCATGGGGATGTGCCTTGGGGTCCTGGACCCCATATGGGTAGATACCCTAAAGGCCTTCCCTGCCTTAGACCATGGGTATTCACAGATGCTACACTTGCCCTTCAGCCTGACCTTGAAACAAGTTTGACCGCATGTTGTAGCCCAGGTCATAGTAGTCTGCGAAGATGGAGGAGATTTCTGCAGGACTCTGGGTCCTGCTGGGCCATGAGCTTGCCCTTGAAGACTTCTGGCTCTCAAGGACTTCACCGACAACATTTCGAGCCTGAGTGGGGAGACAGGGAGAAGAGACAGGGATGGGAAAGCAGGGCCCAGCCCCATATTTCCCCATTAACTCCTCCTGCCCCAGACCCTGCCCTCCCTACCTCCGATCCTGCCCTCCCCTCCTCCTACCCTACCCTCAGCCCACAGCCTTCAACCAAAGCAGAGCTGGGGACCCAGAGTAGCCAAAGGTGCCCCCTCTGCCTCCTCCCATCCCCCCACTTCCCACAATGGGTCAGAGGCATGAGGGATAATGCTTATAAAACCTCCTCCCAGCATGGAGCACCTGCTATGCACAGAATGTCTTTGTAGGGCGACACTATTCTTGCCGTTTTATAAATGAGGAATCTGGGCCTCAGGAGGCCAAAGATTCGCCAGGTTCACCAGCTGCTGAGTCACAGAGCCCAGGCTAGCCTCCTGCAACTGGCCTCACACACGTCAGCTCTGCTTAGCTTTCATTAAGGCCGACTCCTTCTTTGTACCAATAGGGAAACTGAGGCCCAGAGAAGTCGAGCCCAGGCTTAAGAGGCAGGACACCTGGGGTTGAGTTTCAATTCTGCCATATGCCAGCTGCTGACTTTAATCCTCTGTTCCTGCCTCAGTTTCCCTACTTGTAAAACATGGGTGGATGGCAGAACTGGGTGGCCTTTGAAGTAGCTTTCAGCTCTGACACTTGCTGGCTTGATGACACCTGTGACCTGTATCATAGTTGGGCAGAAAACCCAGATCTCTTGATTCATGCTCAGGACATTGGTGGCTGAAGAGAGAAATGACATTCTCCCAAGGCCTAGAAGGGCAGTGAGAGGTAGTGACCATATAGTCAACCTCAAAATCGGACAACCTCCTCCTAGTGGGGCAGAACATTTCAGACTGTGACCTCCCAGACTTGCTGGTGAGGGGAGTCACTGCACTCTAAGGTGACAAAGTAGGAGAGATACCTGACCCATAGACTTGTGATCCTGAATCTTCCACTTTTAGCAGTGTGACCCCCAGCAGATCATACAAGGGGTCTTGGTTTTACCGTCTATTATAAAGGATGCAGTAAGTACCACACAATGTAGTTGCTAAGAGGATTGAGATGGTGGCTTTGCAATATGTCTCGGAATGCCATGGGAAGAAAGACACTTAGCATTTGACAAGAAATGGCAGGTGAATTTTATCTCCAATTTCAGTTTATCAGTAGTGACTGCCTAGATTGGAATATCAGCTAGGAAAGAGAGCCAGCACTGATTAGTGATGTGGGCCCTGAGTGCAGGTTAGGAGAGGCGTGGATGCGTGCCACATATTTGTCAGCCTCATCTAGTCCAGCTGCCTCACTTTACAGATGTAGAGACCGAGGCCCAGAGAGGGAAAGTAACTTTTCTAAAGTCACTCAGCATTCAGGGGAAGGGTCAGGATTCAAACCCAGGTCTTCTGATTCCCAAGAAATGCCTCCCATCCATGCACTGCTGTCTCTTTCAAGAGACTCATTCAAATTGAAAGCATTCAATTCAAACAAAAGACTTTTTTTTTCGAGACAGAGCCTCACTTTGTCACCTTTGGTAAAGTGCCAGTGGCATCATAGCTCACAGGAACTTCATCTCAGCCTCTGGAGTAACTGGAACTACAGACACCCACCACAAGGCCCAGCTATTTTTAGAGATAGAGTCTCACTTTTGCTCAGCCTGGTCTCGAACCTGTGAGCTCAGGCAATTCATCCACCTCAGCCTCCCAGAGTGCTAGGATTACAGGCATGAGCAACTGTGCCTGGCCTTCAAACAAAAGGGTTTTTGTTTGTTTGTTTGTTTGTTTTGCAGTTTTTGGCCGGGGTTGGGTTTGAACCCACCACCTCTGGCATACGGGGCTGGTGCCCTAACTCCCCCCCCCCCCCCACGCCACAGGTGCCACCCAATCAAAAGACTTTTAACTGCAAATTCATGAAGGGCCAGGACTCCAGAATCTGCCAACCCAGTGTGCATCTTTGCCCCACATAGCTGGGGGAACTTGGTTAACTTACTTCACCCCTCTAACCTATGGGCTCCTTCTCCATAAAAGGGGATGATAATTTTATAGCATCTTCCTCATGGGGCTGCTGGGAAGATGAACTCACATCTTCACATAGCAGGTGTTCAGTAAATCCTGCCTTCTTGTGATATTATCACAAGGTGCCCATACTCAAGAGCAGGTTCTTTGGTGGCCCCATTGCCAGTGTCCAAACATAGCCTTTCTGCCGCCCTTAGCCTTCTGGGCCCTGTTTTTAAACCCACCTGTTCCTCGGAAACCAGCTGGTCCACCACGTTGCTCCCAAACTTGTGGCGAATGTTATTGGGAATGACGCTGCCTTTCTGGCTCACAGGCATGCTCCTCTGGTCCTGGGCTCCCATATTGGGGCCTTTATCCGGGCCCTGGCATGGCTGAGCCTCCCCTTGGAAGGTGGTCCTGTTCTCTCTCAAGGAGGATCTAGAGCTCTCCTTCTTCAAGGGCCCGGGCTGTGGGTCCTTCCCCAGAGAATCCGAGCTGACAACGCTCGGGGGTGGGGTGTGGATCCTCTCTGAGTGACTCTGTCCTAGGGGACTGCCTTGGCTGCTGCTTACCCCGGGTGGGGGCGTCTGTGATGAGAGCGGGACCTGGTGCTTGAACTTGGAGGCATCCAAGGAACTGGGGGCAGTCTTCCAGAGGTCTGCATCCTGCTGGCCCTCCTTGTTGTTCAGGGGGGCCCTGGTCAGAGGGGCTGTACCTGAATGGGACAGAGTGAGGCAGAAGTCAGGAGAGGCACAGCCAAATGCAGAAGGTGGGAGGGAGAAAAGTGGAATGGAGACACGAGGGAGAATGAGCGACAGACAGACTCAGAAACAGAAAGGAACAGAGAGAAATCTCAGGAGCCAGAAGCATGGGTGACGCACAGGAGACACACAAACAGAGAAGTTTCAGCCTGCAGAGCCTCCCTTGTCAGCGTTCTTCCACATTGCTTTTGACGGTAGGGACTGCAGCCCAAACCTGTCCAGGCTTGAGGCTTAGCTGTGTGACCCTGGGCAAGGGATTGGGCTTCTCTGTGCTTTAGTGCTCCTGGCTCCACATTTGGAAAGTTCCTTTCCCCACCTTGAAACCCCACAGCAATCAGTAGCTATGGAGGCTGGCAGAGGCGTTCCTTGGGTGGGCCAAGTCACATGCCTGGAAAGTCCTAGAGGTGGCTGGAGCCCTAGTCTTTGCTGCACGTTTGGGGCTACATCCTACCTTCTCTCTCCAGGGCTGATGGAGCCCCAGCGAGCTCCCAGGCTGTCTTGTCCCCCCCACCCCATCCTCAGGCCCCATGGGCCTCCTGCTCTCAGCCTGCTGTGTCTCATTCTCATTACTTCTCCCTGGCTCCAGACAGACAGAATGCCACTTCCTCCTACCCATGCCCTGCGAAATCCCTCTGCCCAGGGTTTGCCCAGGCCGGTCTGCTACCTAGAAGGCCAGCCTTCCTTTTCCCTAGTCAAAATCCAACCCTTCTTCCTCCTAATAGAGCCCACTAAGAAGTTCTTTCTGCGCCCACCCCAAGCTGGAGCTCAGTAGCTTCCTCCTTCTCAACTCCCAGCATTGTCCCCAGCAAACCACACATAGCCACACATAGCTCTTATCACCCTGAGCTTTCCCATTCTGCCATACTGTAAGCTAGAGTCTCATTTCCCCTCCTAGGTGAGGGAGAAGGTCATTGAGGCAGGGTCTATGTGTGAATCAGTCTTGGGCATGACACAGCACCCATCAGAGAGCCCTGTTCGTCTAGGGAAGGTGGCAGAATCCATCAGTGCATGAGTGGGGTGAGCAGGGGTAAAGGGGAGTCACACCCCATGCATCTCATTGATGCTAAGCTGCTCCTTTCCAGCATTTGAACACTTCTGACACCAGGCTGTAGCTGATAATGGCCCTGGCTCCTGGTCTAAGCCAGCACTGTGTTCTGTTTCTTAGTGACTCTTAGGTAACAGTGCATTTTTACATCCAGGTGGATGGCGGCTTAGCACTCACATTTCATACAACACCCAAGTGGTATAAAGATTCTTTCTGTGCAGTATACAGAGGTCAAGCCAAGTGTCCCTCACAGCCTGCACTGAACCTCAGTCCCAGGTTACAGCTAGGAATGTGTTTGAGTTCTAGCTGGGTCTGTAGTCCTCCTAAGAGATACATAGTTTAGTTTCTACTTTCTGTTTATCAATGAGATTAGAGTCTGAGTTGCTTTGTAACTTGCTGTTAAAAACGACCAATCAGGCCTGGGGATCTACACAATCCCCAGAGGATATTGACCCAACTTTCCTTTCAGACCCTGCAGGATTTGGCTGCTGTCCCTCTGCTGGACATCCACATTGTTCCAGTTTAGTTTATCAGGGAAGGATGCAGTAAACATCAGGACTTTCCGGCCATTGGGTTTTTATTTACCTCCTACTGGACCCTGCTGTGTGGTCACCAAGTGATGGTGCTCTGGGCAGCCCCTCTCACCCACCCCATGGGGGACTGCAGACCCTTCTCCCGGCTGGCTGGTAGGAGACAGGGAAGGCTGAGGTTTTCTTGCTCTCCTGCCACTTCCTCATCTCCGCCCCCTTTTCCTGCCCCTTTGTCATTTATACAAAAGGCAGAGGAAAAAAACAGAGGTGTGTTCCCTCCCTTCTGGCCTGGTTCTGCCTCAACCAGCAGGCAGCCAGGTAGAGGGGTACCTCTGGGGATAACTAGGCTGTCAGGATGGGGATGGTGACCCTTCTCAAAAGACCGGAGGCAGGCAGCAAGGATGATACTCACCTGGCCACCCATAGCCCCTGGCCCTGCTCCTGAGGCCCAGCACAGGGGTGGCTTCTCCTGAGCCAAGACTCTGGCTCAGACAGCTGAAGCAGCACTGCCTGTGTCTCCCTGGCTGTGCTCTGCTGCGGTTGCAATTGTTGCCCACCCCCTGCCAGCCCCCTGCCAACTTTTATGGCCAAGATGTGTCTTCTATCCTCTGGCTCGGAGAGCCAGTATATTGACCAATTTAGCGACTGAGCAAGCACCAACTGTGTGCCAGGTGCTGGGCCAGGCAATGGGGACCTACCAGGGGGATGAATAGGCTAACTCCTGTTCTACTGGAGTTGAATGTTTGTTGAATGAATGAATTGATAAATGAACAAAGGTTTTTGGTTCTCACTGCAACTCCACCCTTCCCCCATTCCATTCATTCAGCTGGAAAGTGGGGGGAATAAATCCTGTTTCACTTGCTGTCACCAGGATCAGACATCAGTCAACAGTTTCCTAAACTTGGCCAGGTATCAGAATTCCCTAGCACCCATTAAAAATACAGATTCCTGAGCCCCTCCCAGAGCTCCTGCATCTGAAAAGGCTGGGAATCTGAGCATTTCACAAGGTCCCCAGAGCATTCGGGTCATTGTAAGAAAGCTCTGAGCTGGACTGTCATCACCCCCATCCCACCTGTCAGCCCCTGGGGACCCTCCTCTGAGCTGACCTGACCCAGTCAGTCACTCCTGCATTGAAATCCTTCCTCTTGTCCTTAAAGCCCCTCAAAAGCACCAGCCCTCTCCCCCTTCCAGGTCTTTTCCTTTCTGGAACATTCTCTTCTCCCTTCCTGGGGCCACACCACTTCCTGGTCTTGGCTCACTCCACGGTGACCCCCACCCACGCAGCCAGGCCCCTCGCTGTTCTCCCCCAGCTCTTCCCTTCTGGTGCTGTCTCAGAGCAGCTGAGGCTGGGGACCGTGTTGGGGTTACAATCCCCACAATGTGTGGCAGGATGGGAAGGGCTCAGTAACTCTGCTCCCTCTTTTTCTTTTCTGCCCTCAAACAGTCCCCCTAAGGGACTCAAAATGTCCCCCTAAGAAGTCAGGGTCAGCAGTGTGTCTGAGGCCGAGGCGAAACTGAGGAAGAGGAGGAAGGCCCTGTGCTCTGCTGCCCCAAGGAGTCCCTGCAGAAGCCCTGGATGTACCTTCAGTGTGTCCCTGGCCAGCCCATCCTACCTGCTCGGTGGCCCAGCTCCATCAACTCTTGCTGTGGGACAGGTAATTCCAAGCTGAGTCCTATAGACAAAGCAACATGTTTCATTGTCTCTGGTGACACGTGATCCATGAATGAGAGCTGAACAGGGAGGCCTGTGGCCATCTGTCCAGAGGTCCCCAGGGTACTTCTAGGGCTTTCTGGCTCTGCACAGACCCAAAGAACCTCTGCCTCACCCACCGATCGCCCCTGCAGGCTTTGGAAAGACCTGGTCACCCCCACCACGGGTGGCTCAAAGGCTTTCTCAAGCAGCCTTGGGACCCTGGGTCCTTCTTACACTTTTGACACCTCTTTCTCCTCCTCTCCTATACCAGCCCCACCTAGGAGCCCCCAGCAGGCTCATGGTTGTGGGGTGCATTGTTCCTGCCCCTGCATCCTGGCAACTACTTGCTTTTCTGCAAATACAATTTCTCCACCACGCTGGCTCATTGTTCACAGTCAGGGGAGGGAAGAACCTTAGCCAGCCTGGAGGGTCGAGAGCAGGACCCCACACTGTCTTCTCTCTGAGAAAGGCCTTTGGGCCAAAGTGGAGGGCAGCTCTGGCATCTCCAAAGGCTCCACAGCTTTCCTGTTTGTGTTCTTTTCCCTCCATGATCTTTTCCTTATTCATCAATATGTTCTCTTACTTTATCCCATGTCAGTTTCACCAGGTTTTTGTGAATTTCATAGTATAAATAAAGTAAGACCATACCCTCCAAAGTCAGTGTCTTCGTATGGATCACAAGGGAGGAACAGAAGCAAGTCAGAGCTGGCAGGGATCTTTGAGGACTGAGGCCCAGAGAGGAAGAGTGATTTGATGTTACCCACCAAGTCAGTTTCTTGGGAAACTCAAAGCAGGGAGGAAACTGACCGATTTTATTCTCTTAAAAAATTCCAGAGCAAAGCATCCTATTGATTTTGACACTTAATAGAGTCTGAGGATTATGCAACTTTTGATATGACTTCTGATGATCCTACCCCCCTGCACTCACACCTTGTGTAATCCCCTCCCCGAGTATGAGTTAAGGATCTAGTGACTTGCTTCTGAATAAAAGGATAAGACAAAAATGGTGGGATGTCACTTTCAGGATTATATTAATGACTTTGGTCGCATTCACCATCTTTGATTTCCTTGGTTTGCTCAGTCTGACCACTCTGTGGAGAGAGGCCCATGTGGTAAGGAAGTTAGGGTGGCCTCTGGTCAAAAGCTCATAAGGGACAGAAGCCCTAATCCAACAGTCTTCAAAGAATTAAATAAATCCTGTCACCTGAATGAGCTTGGGGTAGATCTTTTCCCATTCGAGCCTTGATATGAGAACACAGCCCAGATGAGACTTTAATTATAGCCTGGAAGACCCTGAGCTAGAGAACCCAGCCAAGCCACAAGCAAGATCCTGATCCAGAGAAAGTCTTTTTTTTTTTTTTTTGTAGAGACAGAGTCTCACTTTATCGCCCTGGGTAGAGTGCCGTGGCGTCACACTGCTCACAGCAACCTCCAGCTCTTGGGCCTAAGTGATTCTCTTGCCTCAGCCTCCCTAGTAGCTGGGACT
>CAUYON010116621.1:0-20553 GCA_963573935.1 Arctocebus calabarensis
GTCTTTATATAATGATCAAGAAAATGCCATGAAGGCTAACTGTAACAGTACGATCAAAACATTTCTGAATGTATATGAATCGTGCCCTATGATTGCACCAATGTACAGAATTATGATTCAATAAAATTATAAAAAAAAAAAAAGAAATGAGATAGAAAATTGTAAGTCTAACATCCTAATCTGGTAAAAACTACATACATGCCTAATGTACATGTATATTTCAGTCAGTTAGAAAGGTGGAAATTATTAGGAAAATAGTCACCAAATAGGGCCTGCGTGTGGCTCAGGCCTGTAATCCTAGCATTCTGGGAAGCCAATGCTGGTGAATCACTTGAGGTCAAGATCAACCTGAGCCTGAGCAAGAGCAAGATTCCCATCTCTAGTAAAAATAGAAAAACTAGCTGGCAGGCATTGTGGCAGGTGCATGTAATCCTAGCTACTTGGGAGGCTGAGGGAAGAGGATTGCTTGAGCCTAGGTGTTTGAAGTTGCTGTGAGCTGTGACACCACAGCATTCCAGCCTGGGGCAACAGAGTGAGACGCTGTCTCAAAAACAAACAAACAAACAAACAAAAAATACTCAGCAAATAATACTTAACGTAAAAAAGCTAATTTCAGATGTGGACAATAATCAGGGTAATGTGATACAGAAAGTATTATACACTTCAGAAATGAATGTCAAGTATAACCCATCTGATGCAGCAATTATTTTTATTTTTCACAAATAAATTTTAATGAAATGGAGTTTTCATATAATAAGATATATTTATTTAAAGTATACAATTTGATGTGTTATGCCTATAAAAATACCACCACTATCACGCTACAGATTATGTGTCATCCACCCATATTTTCCTTTTGCCTCTCTGCCCCAAGTCTCACTAAGCCACTACTTGACTATTTCTCAGCATAGATATAATAGGATTACATTTCTTAGACATTGACATAAATGGAATCAGCATGCACATTTATAAGGGTTTGATATGGACTTCTTCCCCCCCTTTTATTGACAAATGGTATTCTGTCATATGGATAGACTATAATTTGTTCACTACAGTGGATGGATCTTCTGGTTTAGCATCATTATAAATAAAGCTGCTATGAATATTTATGTATAAGCCTTTATATGGACATAGTCATAGTTTCAGAAAAATATCCATAGGAGATGTCACTGGGTTGTAGTGTAGTTGTATGTTTAATTTTTTGTTAATAAACTTCTAAACTGTTATCCAAAGGTTTGTATGAGTTCATAAAAGGTAGGTACGTGATTCCATAGGAGAAGTGCTATTATGCAAAACACACCAGGGAATGATTTATCTCTCTCTCCTCTCCAGCTCTCTCTCTCTTTTCCTTTTTAATTCTCTCTCTCTCCCTCTCTAACCCTATCTCTATCTCTACCTCTATCATCTCTATCATCTCTCTCTTTCTCACTCCACACACACACTACTACGAATCAGAAAGAGAGCTCTTTCTATAAACAAAATTGGCTAAAAGTTTAATTTTGAATCTCTAGCCTTCTGAACTATGAGAAAATAAACTTCCATTGTTTAAATAAAATAGTCTGTGATATTTTGTTATAACAGCCATAGCTGGCTAATACATATGAGGAGCTCCATTCTGTTGAGGTAATGAATTATACTGATACTCTGAAGGTAATGTTATATTTTTGTGATAACTCCTTACTTAGTGACAGTATGCTATTCTTTCTATATATGAACTTTTCTGTCCTATTTATAGCAGGCATATTGGTCTGTCCTTTCCTTTCATAATGCCTTTATCAGACTTTGGTATTAGTGTTATTTGGTTTCATACTATGTGTTCTTCCTCTATTTTTTAAGGAAACTTGGAGAAGATCACCTCTGTCTCAGTGAACACCAACAAAACCATTCAGATCTAGCATTTTGTTTTGGAGAAACTTTTTTGATTTAGAATACAATTTCTTCAATAGATATAGAGCCCTTCATTTTTTTTAAATGTCAGTTTTGGTAAGTTGTGTGCTTTAAATAATTTATTCATTCCCTTTATGTTGTTAAGATTTGGGGAATAAATTTTCTGCATAAAGATTTATTATTAAGGTATTACTGTCTGTGCTATTTGTTGTGATTTCATTGTTGATTTAAGGCATTGTTTATTTTTTCTATTTTCTTGAAAGATAAGTCAAGATTTTAAAATGTTATCCTCTGTTCAGAAAGTCAGGATTTGATTTAATTAATTTTTTATATTTTATGCCTATTTCCTATATCATTGATTTCTGCCTTTTTATTATATCTTTCCTTCTACTTTGAATTTATTTTACCCTTCTTAGTTAGCTTTGAAACTTTTAACCTTGCATCTCTGAATTAAAACTATCTCATTTTCTTGGATAAGCATTTATAGCTATTCTCTCTAAGTACTATTTTAGCTGCATCCCACAGATTTTGACATGCTGTATCTGGATTATTATTCTGTTTGTAATATTATATTGTACTTTATTCTTTGACCCATGAAATCTTTGAAAGCATTTTGGTTAATCTGAAAAAAAAGGTGTATCTCAAATATCTAATAGTTATTAATTTCCAAATAATTTCTGTTATTGTCACAGGACATGTGATTGTAGATTTTTTGCATTTATTCAAACTAGTTTTGTATCCAGGATAATGTTTCTTATAGTGAATTTATCATACATATTTGAAACATATATGGTTTGGTACAGGGCTTTATAAATATAGGTTGAAAGTGGTGTTGAGATCATATATGTCTTTACTATTTTTTTGCCTAATTTTTCTATCTTGCTGAATAGAAATCTACTATGAATGTTAAAATAGACTATGAATAATTTTATTAATTTTTTGTGACAATAGCCATGTTTTGCTTGATTTGGGGGGCTCTATTATTTTATACATACATATTTATGACTGTCAGAATGTCCAAAAAAATTGGTTCTTTCATTATTATAAAATATCCTGCTTCATCTCATAATACTCCTTGTCTGGAAATGCCCCTTCAGTTTTGCTAGGATAAGTACCACCATGGCATATACTTCTCCATTCATTAATTTTTATCACAGATGTGTCTGTATCTGAAATGTATCTCTTTTTAATAGCATGTATATGGGTCTTGGTTTTATATCCATTCTTAAATATTTGGCTTTTAATCAAAATTTTTATTCCAGTAATATTTGGTATAAGCGTATTTAGGTCTTTAAGCTTCCTATTTGTTTTTTCTTTGTTCTTCTACTGTTTTATTCACCTGCTACTTTCTTTTTTTAAACACATTTGATGTTATTGCTCTGATGCCCTTTCCTGACCTATATTATTTGACTTTTAGAATTCTATAATAATTTATTTATTAACTACATTTCTAATTTTTTTTAATAATTTTATTGAATCATAATTATGTACATTGGTGCAATCACAGGGCACGATTCATATACATTCAGAATTATTTTGATCATACTGTTACAGATATCCTTTGTGGCATTTCCTTGATCACTATATAAAGACATTAATACTCTACCTTTAATAAGTTTCACCAGTACCCTGCTAAGATGCACAGTAGGTGTGTTCCCACTAATTGCCCTCCCTCTCCCCATCCTCCCCCCACCCCTCCCCTCCCTTTCCCAAAATATTCTTAATAGAAAATTAGTAAATTATTTCGTAGACCTATATGAGAGTGTAGTAAGGAAGCTGGGGATTCAAATGGAGGTTTATACCTGAGCTGAAGTGGATAGTACCAGTGGGTCATGGCAAAAATTTGAAGATAAACAAAAATTAGGAAACATAAAATCCATGTGAATGGAGACAAATAAGGTCCTCCGAGGAATACCAATAAGCTCAGCAAATTGAAATTCCCAGTGTCAGAAAGGATACTGGCCAACTGTCTTTCTTGGAAGTGAAATAATGGACCATGTTATAGTCTGTCTCAAAACTTTTGTAGTGACCCACTTATCTGGAACCTTTCTTAATGAAAAGAAGGTCCCTAGAAGGTCTCTAGAAATAGAGTCAGGATCTTGTTCTGAAGGAAAGCTGATACACTCTGAATGACAACCTGATAGTAAATTAGGAATTAGGGACAAAACAGCATGTTAGTGGCCACCAGAAATCAGGAAGTGAAGTGGATTATCAGAGCCACTCAGCTTGTTAAAACCGTGACATCTACTAAATTTGGGGAAAACAAAGTTACTCCTGAGTTGTGACCTCTACACAAATGTCTGAAATAGAATGAGAAATTGCTTTCTAAATGCAAGGAGATGAGGAAGCTAAGAATACAAATTCCTTTATTTTTTAATTGGTGATAATTTACATATAAAATGATGATAAGTCATACAGGGTCTTTTTCTAACCCCTTTTTAATCCAAAAAAGAAAAGAGAGTGGTGGGGCACACAGAAGATTGCAGATTTAAAGAGAGGAATATAGGAGTCCTTCAGGGTTTTGTCTCCAGACTGTTTTCAGTTCAGCTATTCCCAGCTTCCTAAATCATAGGAGAAAAATATCCCTTGTCTCCTATCTAAATGTAGTTGAAGAAATACATGAAGATTAAAAGTCTAGCAGAGGATATCTTTAAAATAAACAAACAAAAATTAATCCATGCAGAGACAGATGAAGGTAAATCTGAGATCTGAGGGCAGAATTTGGGATCTGTCCAAGGAACCATGTGCTTCTCCTTTGCCTTGTACCATCTGAGTTTACAAGGCCCTAGAATCCAGGACCTTGAAACGTGAACAGTCATTTATATTTATGTTAGTCTCAAGCTGATTACAGGTAGAAATTGTGAGATTCTGCCTCGAATGTTGAAGAATGTTGGAAAATCAGTGCTCCCTGGGAAACCTTCAGACCAAAAGGTGTCATAGGACACATGTCACAGGTATTTAAGGACTGTCCCTGTCATTGATTCTCAAATAGACTCTCAAGAAGAGTATAGGCATTACTCAATTAGAGGGCTAGAAAATTAAGCTTAAGAAAGGAGGAATGGACGGGTTAGGAGAAAATTCAAAGCACATTAATTCTGAGGTATCCAGCTAGGCTGAAGGTAGGACAAGAACGAAGCAAAGGCTGAGGCAAGCACCAGTGAATCAGAAAGAATAAATTGAGCAGTAAATTCAGCAGTGATTTTTTTTTGACTACCCAAAGTTATAGAACAAGAAGTTATTTTCCCAGGAAAATAACTAGGAGAGAATGACATTTTTATGCGATGGAAATGACTTCATTCCTTCATTCTGCCTTCACCTCTTTGTGTACGTGTGCGTGCACATGTGTGTGTGTGGGTGTGGGTGTTGTCTCTTTGTCTTTATCTGACCTGATTGTGGGGTCATATTGATTAGCAGACCCTTGTGTTCTATTCTGAAAATGCAGGGATACTTCCTATCTCCAATCTGTTTTCAGATGTGACAGCTGGGAAGCCATTAACAGTTTCAGCGTGAGACAGGATTGGAGAGCTGAGTAAAGACCAGGGAAAAATATCTCATATAAAAATTAATTAATTCATCTATATTTAGCTATAATTATTCAACACCACAACCAATATGGTATAGGAACATGAACAAACCAAAACGCTGTAACAAATTTGATGTTTACAGATTTCGTACATGTAAATATCTATAGCTTTTTGTCCTGCATTCATTTTAAACTTCTGGTATGAGCATGACACTTTTCCTGGGAAGACGTGCCTTGGCATCATTAATTCTTTGTGTGGATGTTGTCATGATGGTGGATACATCAGTGTGCGTCCATATGTAGTAGTCTCTTAATCATTTCTTGAAAGTTTAGTCCAGAGGTAGGGAATTCTCTTAGTTTCTGCTTATCTGGAAAAGATTTTATTTCTTCCTCATTTTTAAAGGATAGCTTTGCTCATTATAGGATTCCAAGCCAACAGTTTTTCTTTTACTTTTGGGGGAAGGGTTATTTGCTTATTTGTTTTCTTCCTTAGCACTTAAAAATACAGCATTCCATTATCTCCCAGACTGTTGAGTTGCTGCTCAGAAGTCTACCATTAGTATGATGAAAATACCCTTATGTTTGTCTTGACACTTTTCTCTGACTGTTTTTATTTTTTTATTTATTAATTTTTTAAAGATATGAACTAAAGTCATTGATTTAAGACCATTTTATTTTATTTGTTTATTTATTTTCTTTTTTTATTCAATCATAAACACATAGGTCATGTATACATTAATGCATGTATGTGGTACAATGTGTTGATTTCATATAGAATTAGGAACACTTAAATCACACTGGTGAATATACACCTCATCTCGTTTACTTAATTATTGTGTTAAGACATTTAGAATTATTTCTTTGGCTTTGGCTTTTGCTAGTTTGCCTCTAACGTGTGTCTAAGAGACCTTTTTTGAGATGAATCTAGAAGAGGTATTTAAGTTTACTGTATCTGGGCGTCCATATCGCTTCCAAATTATCCGCTATGCCATTAAATAAGTTTTCGGTAATTTTTTCATCTCTTCTTCTTTTGAAACTCCTCCATGTGAATATTTCTGCACTTCATGCTGTCCCGTACATCTCATAACCTTTCTTCATTCATTTTTATTCTTTTTTCTTTCATTTCCCTCTCTCTGTCTCTCTCTCTCTCTTTTTCTCTGTCTGACTGGGTTATTTTAAAAGATCTACATTCAACTTCAAATATTCTTTCTTCTGACTATTGTTGAAGTTCTCAAATGCATTTTAATTTCACTCATTGAACTTTTCAGTTCCAAGATTTCTATTTGGTTTCTTAATATGATAATTATCTCTTTGCTGAATTTGTCATACAGATCATGAATTATTTGCTCGATTTTGTTAAATTGTTTCTCTTTCTTTGCTTGAACCTTGCTGAGTTTCCTCAAGTATATTACTGTGAATTCTTTTTTCATACATTTTCTTTTCTTTGGAGGCCATTATTGGAGAATTAATGTGTTCCTTTGAAGGTGTCATTTTCCTTTCATTTGCATGTTTCTGGCGTACCTGAGTTGGTATCTGTACAACTGGCAAAATAGCTGCTTCTTCCAATTTTATTGAGTATCATTGTAGATAAAGGCTTTTTTCCTGTAGATACATATATAGTCTATAGTGTCAGTTCGGTGACGTGTTTTGGCTTTGGTTCTGGATGGGCACAGTGGTGCAGTCTACATATGATTTCTTCAACATAATGAACATTGGTATTGTATTCGAGTGCCCCAGTGGCCTACCCCAGTGGTCTACTCCAGTGGTGTGGTGAGACCTTGCTGAGGGCAAGGACACTGGGGTGGACAGTTTTCAAGTACATGGCAGTGTTGTCACTGGATGGGAAAGGGAATACTAGTGGCAATGGGCATTGTGGGATGATTTTCAAGTCCCTGGGGGACGTGTACAAGCATCCCCCGCTCTGCCACTAAAGGGATGGAGCTGCTGGTGACTGAGACGAGTCTTAGGTGGGCCAGTCCTCAGCATCCTCTTATCAGAATATAGTATGTTCTGTGCTTGGCTGTGGGAGTCAAACTAATTCCCCTTTTTGATTATCTGAGTCTACAAGAGATTAGAAATATTTGACCAGAAGGGAGAGAATGAGAGGCATAAAATATTCTTTCTACTAAAGTTACTACTTAGTAATCAGTTGGAAATCAGAGTAGATTTGATGGTTTAGTTGTACTTTTCATTTTACTTTATTTTACATATATTAACAGAGCATTGCTCTTCATCAGATGATAAAAAACAATAGGATCCATTTGGAGTTCATATTTCTGGGTATTTAACACCACTTGTACAGGAATTTTTAGCTTAATACTAAGTATATAAGGACTGAGGCTCATAGAGTTTCAAAGAGTGAAAGACATTGATGGTAAATGATGGAGAGGGGATTAGTATTAAAGTCTTCTTATTGCAGAGTTTACACTTTTTCACTGAATCATGCTGCTGGATAACGCATTCATAGTGTGTCTTCAAAATTTACCTTTCTGCTGTGTTACCTCTTGTATTTGCCTGAGTATCAATAGTTCTCTTAGCAGTGGGTGACTACATTGTCTGTCCTGTACATAAAACTTTGAAATGTTGGTCTAGGTATGTCCCATACCTTGGAGATTAAAGGTTGCATTGTTTTTTGAAAGCCTCTGAAACTTACAAATCCATTTGAATTATTTGACAACGTGTTTTCCCTGCACTATGACAAACAAATTACTTCAAGTAGCCTAGTGTGTCTTTGTAAGGTTTCATCTTTCTAAATGCAAATACACAGCACTAGCTATTGAGGAAATTAAAATAAAGGAGCCTTTTGTTTGAAATGCTTTTTTCATACTGGCAATGTTCTTTCAAAGCGCCATGCTATTTCCCTTCCAGAAGAAAGATGTGTTTGGATGAAGCAGATTGGAAAGGTGTTTAATGAGCTACCATATTTAAATCCAGGGGGCAGTATGAAGATTTAGAGAACTAAATTTATATCTGACAGATTAAACTTAGAAAAATAAAGTATTTTGAAAAAGTGATAATTTTTGTTCAAAATTACTTTCCTTCTGGTCTCAATAGTTTATAGTGCATTAATTGGGGAAAATGGTTAGTACATTTGCTCCATAAGAATTATTTAATTTCAATAATTAACTTTTCGTTAGTTTTGTAAAACACAGCATCAATTTAACAATCACATTTCATGAGAAAATCAACTCCCATTAAAAGTAAATGTACTTTGATTATAAATATATCATTAGCTCTCAGCCACTAACATATAAAATAGGGTGCATTCAATTTAAAAATTTAAAAGGATCTGATCGGTTTCCTTTCATAGTTAACCATCTACATAGGAGTGTTAATTTTTGTGGGTGATGTCCATGTCATGTAAAATATGTTTAACATTCCTCCTCTGGCCTAGATCCCAAATATATTATGAGGTAAATTAGGGATTCCCTTTATTTAGAAAGAGTCCTGGTCAGAAGTGATATAGTTTAACTTGAAGTGACTGACTTTTCCATCTGGCGGTTGTCATTATCCATAACTGTAGACACTGCGAGTCATTTTCTTCTACAATGTTATACTTGAAATTGTATGGCATTTTCCTACAGAACTTCCCCTTTTCTGCAGCATTTCTGTTCCTTTGATCTAGCTTTCACTTTTGTTGCAATCAAGCATCTATATCCTTCAGTGCTACTATGATTTATCACCTATTCAATCACTCCAAAATGATATGTTCACATTTGTTAAAAGATCATTTGTATTCCAGCTTGTCTTTATTTTATTTTGCAAATCTTGGTGCCTTGAGACACTATCCTTGGCTAGAACTTGATAAAAGTTTTCCAAAGATTTCCTTTCTGAAAATATTTCCAAGAATGGCTTAATACTATGAGAACACGTAACCTTTGTCAGATTATTATAATTATACAAAGAGATCTCACAAAGTTTTATTGGTGCAGAATATAGTATATGTATGTTTATGAGTGATAGTTCTGGTTTCATATCTCCTTTTAAGAGCAAACAGTTCTCCTGTTTGTTCCCAAGCTTATTGTTTTTACAGAAGATATTTGACTTACAGCCAGCTAACGTTAATATCTGACCATGTCTCAAAAATGTCTATGTTTACATTACAACTCAGGTTAATAATGCTCCATTGCATATAAGCTATCAAACCTGATAACGCATGTTTTTCTTAAGTGTGACCTCTTTGGTAAGACTTTCTTACCGGCTTTACTCAAAAGTGATCAAATATTTTTTTTCCTAGAACTAATTTGTGGTATCTTGCCCTAAGGCCTTACTTATTTTATGTAGATGGCAATGAGAATTATTTAAGCACTACTTTGGGAATATGTTGCAATTTTATTATTGAAATCAAGCAAGAAATTAGTAAAGGGCTACATCATTTAGAATTTACCACTGCTGTGTATGAGAACAAGTGTGAATATGTCTCATATACTTAGTATTTGCCATTAATCACAATTCTTTGCACTAATATAAACCAATACTGGCCACTTTAAAAAGGAATTTATCTGGAGGCTATTGGCCCACGGAACGGATGTGAAATCTGGATAGTGAGTTTAGGATGTGAAAGTGCTGCCGTAAAGCCTCAGGGATGTAAGGAGCAAACACAGTGGGCAGTGCTGACCGAGCACCACCGACTGGATGAAGGAGATCTGCTCGTTTTCCTCCCTCTTTTGTCACTGAATTCAGGCTTCAGATTGCTAGGAATGAAATTAGGATCCTCTCACATTCTGCCCCATTCTCTGTGGTGTGCACCTTTTGGCTAGGTGAAGGCAGCCTCTTGATTCACGTACCCACCAGAGTATCACAGAGTGGGAGAAAGTCAGGGTGCTGCTCACAATAGAACATGAGACAAACACACACGTCTTTTGTGTGTAGCTGCAATTTGTTTACACATGCACACGTGTGCACACATGTTAACTAAATATGCTACGACTGAATCCTGGTCCTCCTGTCTGCTACCACCAGGTTATAAAGCACAGGGTTTTATCCTCAATGTAGAATTCTTCTCCACAGTCTAGGTTCCTTATGTCATTATAGATAATGTCAACTCATAAATATATTTGTCTTCCTCGAATCTGGAATGTCAACTCATAAATATATTTGTCTTCCTCGAATCTGGCCTTGGTAAGGTGCAATGAGGCCTACTTTATTTTTATGTTCCTGCTACTGAAACAGATAAGACAATTCTCTATCTTTCCTGCATTAGAGACTGTAAGGTGAGAGTAAAGGAGAAACCCTTTACACACCCACAACATCTATGTTCCTTAAAACCAATAGCTGCGCTGGTGGCAAGAGAAAGGTGAAACTCGCATCTGCCTCTGGTAGGGTCACCGGGGCAGCTGGCTTTCCCTGTTCAGGTGCCTTTTCACTCTGGTGTCTCAACTTGAAGTGAGTGAGACCTTACTGTCCTTGATTCTCTTTATAAAGGGAAACAATTATAACCCTTTATAGGGTTTGCAATCATCAAGGGCTTTTAAATGTATTTCAATTTTTAGTAAGAGATCATTAATCTGGCCAGTCAAGAGTAGAAAAATATTAAGGAAAATGTCTTTTGAAATTATATTTGATGAAACCTGATATAATTAATATGCCTGAATAAATCCTAATTTGAAGGAGAACTTAGAATTAGTTCATAATCATTTACCACTATATATTATTTCTAAATTAGAGTCAAAACACAAACCAGAAACAAATGAAAAGAAACTTGACTTTGCAATATTTTTAAGGTGTGCAAGAAAATAAACTATTCAAATACTTTACGGTTTTACCAGATTTCATAGCGTGTCTATGTAGCAGAAGAACAATACTTACTCAGCGAGGCAAGGTAGCTCATGCCTGTAATTCTGGCACTCTGAGACCGCACTCTGGGGTGTGTGGATTGCTTGAGCTCAGGAGCTTAAGGCCAGCCCAGGCCAGAGTGAGACTCTCTCTCTACTAAAAATAGAAAATCTAGCTGGGTATAGTGGGTATATACAGGCACAGACCTATACTCCCAGCTAATCGGGACCTGAGGCAGTAGGATTGCTCCAGCCCAGGAATTTGATCATTGCTGTGAGCTATGATGCCACAGACCTCTACTGCAGGGTGACAGAGTGAGACTCTGTCTCAAAAACAACAACACTTATTTAGGGAAATAATAGTTACTAAGCCTCCATGAAACTATTAATAAGTTCTGTGATGGATATTCAATGAAACCCCCATATCTTCAAGATAGCTAGTGAATATAATATGAAGAGAGAATGTACAGAAGACTTGTCTCTCAACACTAGAAATTTGTGCTGTTGAAAGCAAAGGAATTCATCAATAAATCATAGTGAGATTGAGTTTCCTCAATAAGTCACACTCAGCTTAGATGTCTATGTTGAGCTTTCCCATGTCAATCAGTGCAAATCCATGGCATTTGTGTTAGCAAGATTTACATGTGTGTTACAGAGCATCAGAAAATCGATACCGAATCTGGTAAGAGGAATTTCTTCCTTGCAAGTGGTGATTTTGAAGTTTCTAATGACTCCTTCTATGTTTCACAATGCCTTGGCTAATATCTTCTGATTCTGTCTGCACATATGTAAATTAACACTCCTTTCAAGGATTTTCTTATTTTGCTAGCTCAACTCCGCTGATCTCCTGAACTATCTTCTTATTTCCAGCAGGATTGATTGCAATAAAGAAAAGATCTAAAACCCCATGCTACTAGCTGACATACTTTGGGAAACTCATTAAGGAGGCCTCATTTCCAACTTTGCTGTAAATTACCAATACTTTTTTTTGGCAAAAGAAATGTTTTAATTTTCTCATTTTTTTTTCTTTTCAATTATTCTTAACAGAAGTGCAAAAGAGAGTTACAGAAGATCTTTCAAAGTAGATTCTCTGGATGAAAAGTTCTTTCAAAGTAGATTCTCTGGTTGAAAAGAATAATACTAAATGAAAAAAAATTCAAAAAAGAATTTTGAAATCACAAAAGAAGAATGCATATACTTAAATTGGATGGATGCTTAAATTGAAGCATTTCAAGGCTGATATGAGTCCATATTACTTTTCATTTAATTCCACCACGTCTTGGGCGTGTCTGCTTTAATATGAAGATACCACCCCATGGCCTTAAAATCCTTCTCTAATCTAGGGATGGAGAGCTTCTTTTAAGCCAATGGTTCTCAACCTTCCTAATACCACAGTCCATTAATACAGTTCTTGTGGGTCATGACAGGTGAACTGTGGGTCGTGACCCACAGGTTGAGAACTGCTGTTCTAAGCAATGTTGACTCTTACTCCAGTCTCTGCTTCATCTTTCGTAACAAAGATCAGCGGGACATTTCTTTCCTTCCCCTAAACTTTCAACTCTCTCTCAAACTAGGAACTGTTTCATCTGCAGGAAGCCTCTGTAGCTGTGACAAATGACACCTGCCAGGCAGCCACTAGCCAATAAAATTGGTATGTTGGTGGTAGTGTTGGGGTGTGTCAGTGGTAGTATTGGGGTTTGTGGGTGGTAATGTTGAGGTGTGTCAGTGGTAGTGTTAGGGCGTGTCAGTGGTAGTACTAGGGTGTGTTAGTGGTACTGTTAGGGTGAGCCAGAGGGTGTTATATCAAGGTCTGCAATAATTCCCCAATGTGGGCAGCTCATAGGCTCTGATTCTGAACAAATCCCCATCTTATACCCTCCTTCCAGGACAACAAACCTTGTCATCCTTCTTAGTATGTCAGAACAAGTTCAATACAACACATGAACTAGAAATTAATAGTTTAATGAAGTTTGAGAAAAAAGATTGAGAGGAGGACTTATATTGTGCTCTATACAGCATAAACTTATTTTTTTAAAAAGGAAAACTTTCCTTTTAAAATATTTTTCTTCTCTACTCAGTAGTTTTTCTCCCTACAGTCCTTCACTGGCCTCCACATTTCTCTCTCTCAGGCTGCCTCCACCCTCCTAGCGCTAACCTGGACCTACCCCCCGCTTCTCACCATGGCCTGCGGTGGAGTCGCCCACCTCTGCAAGAGATGTATGAACCTATCAACAAAATCCAACAAACCAAGCATAACACATAATAAAACCAAGACTTTTTCTTCACAGAAAATTCCTTTTGTTGAACTCTATCGGATTATTTATTTATTTGCATTCCCTTTTGCCCTCGCATTGAAAACTGTAGCTTTCCGTGATGTATCCTCTCATGAACCATCTCTACTAGCAGCTGCTTTTCCCCCCACATTAACTCTATCATGAATGTTTACCACCATGAAAATGCAAACCATTGCCCTAATCTTTAATTAATTAGAGGGCAAGCTGACAGCAGAGGCCTGCAGAGATGAGCTCCTTTGAATATTTAAAAAAAAATAATCTTGTGGCTGCAATTATGTCTAGCAATAAGTAGACTGTACTTCTACCAGATAACTTAATTTTATTAACCAGTTGCATAAATCACTCCCTCGAATTAAAATGTCAGTGGAGCATACTACACGATCCAGCAGTCTCACCACTGAGCATTGATCCAAAGGAAAGGAAATCAGAAGAGCAAGCACAGCCCAGCTCTCCACGCTAACTGCAGCACAACTCACAATACCGAAGATAGGAAAGTGTCCCTCAGCAGATGAATAAATAAAGAAAATATGGTATATATACACAATGGAATGCAGACAGGTCATTGCAAAAGTGGAATTCTGTCATTTATAGCAACATTTGTGAAAACTAAAGAACATTGATCTCATAGACGTATAAGGCAGAGCAGAGGTTACTAGGGGCTAGAAATGGTAAGGATAAGGAAGGGATAGAAAGGTACTTTTTAAAAGACATAAAATTACAGCTAGACAGGAAGAACAAGTTCTAGTGGTTTATAGCCCTGCAGAATGATACAGATTCACAGTAATACATAGATATACTGATTACGCTGACCTGATCACTATATATTGTATTTATCCAGACATCACTATATACTCCATAAATACGTACAATTAATACTTGTCAATTTAAAAAAATACTAAGAAAGGGTCAGTTGGCCAAATAATTTCATTATTTTTAGGTCCTGTAGACTGAATATCAGTAAAACATCAGCCAACGATGTTGTTATGATAAATATGCAAAAATAATAGTAGCTCAAATTATTTCTAGGATTATTCTTCAACCTATGAATTTCAGGTATTTATTATCAAGTTTTGTTAAGGCATTTATCTCCTTTGGATTCCAAATATTAAATAATGTTTTTTTTTAGTGTATAGTAACAGTATATTTATATTTCTCACATAATTAGATTATACTTTTATCCTGCTCATTGCAATCAGAGTTTAATAATACCTTGACATAATGTAGTCTAATTGCCAGACAGGGCAAATTACAAAGATAATTCTTGTGTTTGAGTCATGCTCAAAGGAAAAGAAAGCACTTTTTTTCTTCATTATTAAATAGATTATCCTCAGAGCAGGAGGATATTTAATAAGAAATAAAACTAATCTGAAAAAGGGAGTAAATGTCAGGTACCGAAAGGAGTAAGCCCCTAATAATGACTTACCTAAGATTTCAGGAGACGTGGTTTCTAATATTTATTCACTCATTAAAACTGGGCTAAGTTTTGACATTTAGGTTTTGCCTACCTACTATTGGAATTTAAATAAAAATAATGGTTTCTGAAGCTTTGTAGGTAATATTGTCTGGAATAATAGAGTATTTGCAAATGTAAGTATTCAGAATATGCTAACATTGATTTGTATGTGTTTATAGTAACATGCCTCCGTGTACGTAAGCTTTTGTGTGTTTACGCTTGTGTGTATATTTATTCTTGGAAAAATGTGTACTTTAAGTTTGTGTCATGTGTTTCTTGTAAATGTACACAATTCATTTATTATAGATTTGAAGCTTTCAGTTTATAGTAACTGATTATTGTTATACTTTCCCTAATGATTTCGGCAGTAATTTATTTGTAAGACTGAAGTATGCCAGTTCACATAGACTTGTCTTCTATGATGTGTTAAGTGACAGGTGTCAGGCCACAGACTCCAGAAATAAGAATTGAGTCTTAGTTAGAAAGCTGACTTTGTGAGATATCAGTTCATCCTGATTGTATGATGCTGCTAGATTTTTGTTCCTTAGATTATGTTGGCAGCATTACATGATATTTTCTTGCTATTTTTTAAAACGAGAAAAATAAAAACAGCCAGAAAAAAGTCAATAAAGAACTCTGAAAAATAGTGTTTCTAGTCAAGGGTGAGTAGTGTAAGTTACTGACCTATTGATAATGATTGAACATTTTATAGAATAATCAAGAATTGCTAGCAGTTACGTGTCTCAGTGTGACAATAGGACAGAGTTACAGAGCACTCATAATTAAAAGATTTGACTAGATCTCTGATTCCCAATACGACATCAGAAGTGACTGGTGGCAGAGACAGCATCTGAAGATGGGAGTGATTAATGATAAAGTCTGGTAAAGCACAATAGGAGAGTTTCAAAAACTTGGACGTTAGCTGTATCTCATTTGCAAAGATAAAAAAACTAAGATTTTTTCAGTTATAATATTGGATAGTCCACATGTGCTAATGATCATAATTCTGATTTATTAAGAAAAATTTACAGAATAATTAGAAGAATTAAGCATTTGTATTTTATGTGTAATCTATAGCTTCTCTAGATCTTGCTTCTCTCTCTAAGACAGTACTTTAAGATGGTATTTGCAAGATACAATTGTATTATATGTTCTGAATGTAGTTATAAGACAAAGGATGTTTTAAATTATTTATTTCAAGGAATGTCTTTACTTATTGAAAATATGTTTGTAGGTGGGCATTACAAACAGGAAAACATGCTTGACAATATGCATTTAATGGCTCTTCCCAAATAAAATTCTATAAGCTTAGTAATATAGCTGAAAAGAAAACGGGTTAACATAACTACTTAAATTTCTAAAATATTACATCGCTATAAAATATGCCATTTAATTTATTTCAGGTTCTTAAATTTCTATTTATCTCCTGTATTCTTCAATAGCTTATAACACAGAAAAGAGGAAAACGCATTATCTGAGTAGACTCAAGGGTGGCTTTTCTTTGAGATGTTTTACATTTAGGAGCTGATATTTGTGGCGCGTTTTGAATTACACATGCAATTCCATCAAACACTTAGTATGTAGACTTCAAATCATCTGTTTTCTCCAATGTGTTGAAATAGAGACAATTTTTAAGCATGACTTTGCCTGAATTTACATATAACGATATGCTTCACTTAAATTTATATTGAAATCATGATACTGACTGTTGTTCACATTTGAGTAAATTAAAGGTATATTGTGAAAGCCTTTAGGCTGGAATTGTGAATTTAAATTGAACTCAACCTGGCTTGGTGCCTGTGGCTCAACGAGCTAAGGTGCCAGCCATGTACACCTGAGCTGGTGGGTTCAAATCCAGCCTAGGCCTGCCAAACAACAATGACGGCTACAACCAAAAAATGGCCGGGCGTTGTGGTGGACGCCTGTAGTCCCAGCTACTTGGGAGGCGGAGGCAAGAGACTCACTTGAGCCCAGGAATTGGAGGTTGTTGTGAGCTGTGATGCCACAGCACTCTATCCAGGGTGACAGCTTGAGGCTCTGTCTCAAAAAAAAAAAAAAAAAAAAAATTAAACTCAACCTGGTTTCTGTTCACTAAGTTTAAATGTTAGTATAACTAATATTTATAATTATTCCTGATTTGTATTTATAAGAATAAATGTCTGTTTCCTTAGTGTGTTTTCACATTGGCAATTTCGTTAAGCTTTAATCCCTTTTTAGCTTTTGGGATTAGTGTTAGCATACTATATATAACATTTTTTATTATATCTGAACCAATTCAAGCCTGTTGAATTTAGTTCAAAACAAAGCCCCATAATTTCATCACTCAATTTTGACTGGCTTAAAGCATTAGGTTTTAGAGTGATCTGTCTTATGATAATAACCTTGAAATGATAGTTTGGGAAAATAAGTTTTATTATCCAATGTATAATAACTTAAAAGTAGTAACTTAAAGGTATTAAATTACATCCTGAAACATAAAATAAGAAGAGTTTAATATACTTTTCTTCAGATTGATCACTCGAGAACATGGTTTCTGTAATGTCTCTAACAGATTTGGTATGGCTAACCCTATCTAAAGTAGTGATTTCTCTTCCTCTCTTCTCTTTGCTAATATCACTCATAGCACAAACTTTGAATAGCATCAACAAATTGAATTGAGCTCAAAGCAATATTTTGAAGAAGTAGGCAGAAGTATGATGGTTAAATCATTTCTAGGTAACTGAAGTCAAAGTACTCATGTGGAATGTGGTGCCTGTATTGAAAGTATCCAAATCTACCAAAGCAGAGGGGATAAGAATGACATTCCCTCTATCCAAGGGGATAAGAATGACATTTTCTTTTCTTTTTTTTAACCCATGGTGTATAGTTCCATTTTTAATTAATTTTTTATTGTTTGGGATTCATTGAGGGTACAAAGAATTAGGATGATTAGATGATTGTGTTTTTAGGGAAAGTCCCTCTTGTAATTGTGTCGCATTAACATCAAGAACAGATGTAATTTGAAAAAATTCCCAAGTAGATACCAATATGGTTACATGAATATCTTCACTTCAATCCTAAATAGTTTCTCATAAACCAATGGGTTATCTTTAAAAAAAATCAAAAATTATCATTAAAATCTTGCAGGGCATTCATTCAAAGTAAAGGCTGAGCAATCAAATTTCAGAAATGACAAAATGAGTACAGCTCTGAGGACCTAGAGAAGAGGAAATAATGAATATATGTTTCTGGTAACTCCTATTTAGATAAATTGACTCCACCTAATTTGCCTCCTTGTGATAAATTACTGTGTGGGCAACTTATTTCCTAAGTAAAGAATAAAACCAGGGGAGGGAAGGCAAAGCAACTTGATGGACAGAAGCACCAGGATTGCAAATATCAGGGAAGATTTAAAAAATTGGAATACCCTGAGCCAAAGGAGAGGAATTGTAAGTTAGGCAGGTATAAATAGATGTCCACACGCTTCAGACATCATTGAGCTAAAAAGAATACTCTAACATAGCCAACCTCTTTTTTTTTTTCCTCTGCCACACATTGGAAGAATAAGTGTTGTCTCAGGACACAGGTTAAATATACATACACTATAAAAAGAAAATTAGCAAAAGAAATATCTGTGTATGCATTTTATGATAAGCAATATCACAGATAAGTAAAAAAAGAAAATGAATACTCACAAAATCAGCACGCAGCCCCAGATTGGACATCCCTGCTCTAATATAACATGAATGTATTTGCTGGTAAGGGTGAATCTGGGTTGGCTATTGTTAGCCTTCAGATTTTGCCAATTGTATTTAGTATCATTCATGAGGAGGTAAATGAGAGGAAAATTTGAATATTTAGTAATTAGTGCTAATGAGATTTGACTTTATTCTAAAAGCAAGTGAACTATTTATATACTTGCCCATTTGCAATCTTACTGGCAAAATCAAGCATAATAATAGAATAAAGGACAAATATAATATAACATAGTTTCAAGCTCATAATTTGAAACTGTTAATTTGAAGATTCCATTACCCATTAAGAAGGGATTCTCTAATGTAAGTACAGACAAGTATGTTCCAGTCATGTTGTCTATGACTGAGAGCAGCTCCTTCGCATGGAACTTTCTTTGATGATGGAAATGTTCACATTGTCCGATAAGACAGATGCTAGCCACGGTGAATATTGAGCTCTTCAAATGTGTCTAGTGTAACTGGAGAAATGAACATTTAATTTTGCTTAATTTGAACTAGTTTAATTAAATAGCTACACATGCTATATAGACTACAATATTGGAAGGTAGAGTCTTCCAGTATTTATTTTAACCTGAAGATGAAACCAAAAATAGATATCTATACAGATAAAAATATATTTGCCAAAGAATTCAAGAAACATATTTCTAGAAACAAAGAAGCATTGTATTCACCACTGCTCTGAGTTGCAAAGAATATATTCTACACTAAAAAGTTTATGTAGAAAAAAGTTACTATGGGCCGTGCCTGTGGCTCAACGAGTGGGGCGCCAGCCCCATATGCCGGAGGTGGTGGGTTCAAACCCAGCCCTGGCCAAAAACTACAAAAAAAAAAAAAATATATATATATATATATATAGAGAGAGAGAGAGATAGATAGATATAGATATAGATATAAAATAAAAGGATAAAGACAACATAGCTTTTCTGCTAAAGTTTCCAGAAACTTTATTAAAACTGCTTCTAAAATATGCATGTTCTGATGCCAACTTTAGAAGAATGGATTCTATGCAAAATTTAGTTTTGTATACAAGATTATATGGATGTCTCCTGTGAATATATCACATTTGTTGACCCAAGGCTACATGCTAGCATCCATGCTAGATTTTCTACATAAGGAAGTCTAAGTAATAGACATTTTATGATTTATCTTGGGGATGTGTGGAGATTTCAGAGGGATACTAGGTTTCCCAAAGTCACTAATTTTCACAAATGTAGGAATGAGTGAAACATTATAGCTTCCTTCTCCATATTCTGAGAAACATTCCTACAAATATTTTTATTATATTTTCACGTACAGAATTTCAATGTAAAAAATTTGACGTAAAAAAATGGAAGATTGAAAAATAAGAATACATGGCATATTCTCCCAGCAGTTGTGCCTGCTATTCTCTTGAGTAGATGCAGGCCCTAGGTGACTAGTGTTAATAATTTACTCTTACTTTATCTAAGGCTGGTTTTTTTTTATTTTTTTGTTGGTTTTCTCTTCTTTTATTGTGTTTCATTTGGTCACCCATAATGACAGAACAAAAAACATCTTTGTACATGCAAATAATTTTATGGAATAGGTTCCCAGGAATGAGACTGCTCAGTTTAGCGTTTTAAATTTAACTGATGTTGTCCAATAGTTTTAAGAAAAACTGAAAGATTTCACTTTCCCTCAAGCCATGTTTTGGGAGTGTTCTTTTCCCAACATTCTGGCTAACAATGAACATTAAAACTTTCTTTTCTTATCCCTGAAAGGGAAGGGAGGAGTGGGGGGAGGATGGGTAGAGGGAGGGCAATTAGTGGGAACACACCTACGGTGCATCTTAGCAGGGTACTGGCGAAACTTATTAAAGGTAGAGTATTAATGTCTTTATATAGTGATCAAGGAAATGCCATGAAGGATA
>CAUYON010116622.1:0-27257 GCA_963573935.1 Arctocebus calabarensis
TCTTTCTTCCTTCCTTTCTTCCTTTCTTCCTTTCTTTGACAGAGTCTTGCTCTGTCATCCCTGTAGTGGCTTCAGCTTAGCTCATTGGAACTCACACTCTTGGGCTCAAGCCATCTTCCTGCCTCAGCCTCCCACAGCATGCTTGCACAGTGAATGCAGAGGTAAGATACATGTAAACGAATACTTCAACTACAATGGAATGAATATTTCAATTGTATTTGTCTGGAGGTAACAGGAAACAGCAACTCCAACTGGCTGGAGTAGTAGGAAATGTACTGGTTCGTATAACTCAAAGTCCAGATTAGGGTTAGCTTCAATACTGACTTAATTCTATGGTTTGGGACCCATAAGGTTCTGGCAGTGCTTTGATTCAGCCTTTCTCAAAATATTGGCTTTGCCTCTTGAGTGGTAGAGAGATAATCATAACTATTCAAATTTCACACTTCAGGTCCAGAGAAAGAAAGAAAGAATGAACTTCTCCAAAAACCTTGATTTTACTGTTCCTAATTTGAGACATATGCCCATTACTCAACCAATCACCAGCAAAAGAAATTGATTACATCTGGGCCTGTGGTTCTCATCAGAAGTATACCAAGGGAAAAAGCAACAGTATTCTTAGTAGGACGTGATGGCAAAGTCCTACAGGAATTTCGGAAGTAAGGGATCACCATACTATGTATCAGATCTTGAAAAGCTTTTGGAGATAGTCTATTCCAATTCCACATTTTATAGGAAAGGAACTCAAGACAATAAATAAATTAAGTGATTTTTCCCAAGTTGCACAGCCAAAGGTGACACAGCTATCACTCTGACTTAGGTATTATTATTTCAAATCTATTGTGCTTTCAACACCAGCCCTTTTTTTTCATTCTAATAAAAGCAAAAACAAAGCACATAATTCTGATTGTTTTTCCATTACTTTGGGATTTTAGGAGCTGGTGAGTACCATAACTCATTCAGAGGAAAAAGGTAAGTGCAGCGTATGTGATATAACTTGTTTATGATAACCTTTATTTTGAAGGATATAGATTACCTTTCAACATTCTGGTCTTGTGTAGTTGTTTTGTGCCTTATCAATAAAATTTTAAAAGGGCATCCAATGTTCTGAAACAGAACTATATTAGTTGGGGAACAAAACCGTATTAATTTGTGATGGCTATTGTTTTGTGTCATAACCTTCTGTATCTTATTGAATCAGGTTTTATTGTGGATGGATTCTTTGGCTTTTACTGTTTAGTTGTGCAGAATTTTACAATTATTAGAAAGAAGTTCTGTTTTGAAGCTTTTCCTTAATTCATTATTTCTTTATACAGTATTTGGAGTGGATCCCAGTATAACCCTTATTCTAGTGATCAACTCCATATATTGAAGGTCTTATACTTAATTATTTCAAAAATATCTGCATATAGTTTAGTGGACTTTTTTATTATTATTATTATTTTTTTTTGGTCTGTCCTTGAAACATTTTTCTGAGATGAAGAGATTCCTGTGGGAAGCTTCATTGCTGTTTTGTTTCAGGTCAGCAACTTAATCTTTAAAGAAAATCTTTAATGTCCAATTCTTAATGTTAAAAAAAAAAAGTCACCAGCCTGGCAGACAAAGCACTCTCGTCTGGCTTGTGACCATAGGTCTCTTTCATTCTGTAATATGTTTAAGTGAGATTTTAGTGTTACCATGTGAAGATATTTATAAAGCCTTTAGTACCTTTTGGACACATAGTCCCGTTAAATGTTTCTCAGATTCCCATGATGAGATTTTGGTTTTCATAGGACAATCATTCCAATGCTTTAATAAATTTTCCAGCTTGGGCATATTTGAGCCATAATACCTAAACATTCCTTCTTTATTCACTAGTTTTTTACCAGTGAATATTGTACCATTTCTAAATATTTGATGAAGGTGTTAAAGCAGATTAGCCTGCCACACTTCAGTGACTTGTGGGTTTACTCCCAGTTGGAAGCATTTTTGTCCTAGGAATGTTAAGACCAGTGACCTTTTGGATGTCAATTTGTTTCTCCATCTGTCCCACAGTGTAGATGTGAGAAATTGGGCTGATGCTATCAAGCTATGTTTTTAGGTGTCGATATGTATCCCTGTATATTGAACTTCTTTGGCAATTTTTTATTCATCTGTCTTTCTTCACTAGGGTGAAGATAGCTCACGAGTAAAGGAAGTAATGATAAAAACCTAAGATTTGTGATTCATTTCCTTTTCCTTTGGTTGCATGTGGCTTTTCATAGTATATTTTAATATTCTAGTCTTTTTACTATCCCAGATGAAATGATCTAGTTTTTTTCTAGGTAAGAAAAATTAATCCACTAATTATAGTGCTACACACTGAAAAAAGATGATGTTATAGGAATATGTGATTTCATCTTCTGAATTTTTGTCAACTTTGTTATATAGGGACTTGGACCAGTATAGCCTGTTGTAAAAATGACCTATGACACAATCTTTTAAAATTGTCTATGATATAATCTTTTAAACTTCTCAATAATATAATTAGGCATTTAAGGGAGTAAATGTGGTCCTAATAATGTTCAGAACCAGAACCATGTCTTCTGTTTAAATTAAAAGAGAATTTTGAATCATCTAAGCCTAAGAGCTGGAGGTTGCTGTGAGCTATGACTACACAGCACTCTATAGAGGGCAACAAAGTGAGACTCTGAAAAAAAAAAAGCAATTTTAACCAAGTAGATAGCTCATTAACTCAAGGCTTTGTCTCACATCCTAATTTCATGTCATTATTTTTGACCCTTTTTAATAATATTTTTGTGTAGATAGATAGGAAGAATGATTGTCAGCTTATCTGTATCTAGTCTTTATTATCTGCATGTTATTCTTCCTTAACCCTGATTTTTGATATACAACACACTAATTTTATTTTGTTTCATTTAAAAGTTTAAAACATTCTTCTGCTTCTTCAGGTTACTTCTTGTTATATGCTTCACAGACTGACGATGGCTTACTGTCTAGATTTGAAATTCTAGTTCTCTTGGTTTCAACCTTCCTGTGTACTTCTTTCCTTTGTCTGTCCAGCATTTGGGTTTTGGTTTCTAATCTGGGTCACTCCCTTGGCCTCCATACTTCATGCCAAACTCAAAGACAACCATCCCAGATTATAGTCTCTGGTTTTAATGAGGCATTTCAGGCTCCAAAAGCCACAGGCAAACAGAAATTATGCTGACTTACCATGCCTTCCCTTTATAAACTCCTGGAAGCCTGAGATCATCTCTTGCTTCAGGAATAAAGTCTACTATTATCCAGTGCAAATGTTGATAAACATTTACCAGGAGCACAAACTGGAGGCCCAGGCATAGTATCAGCTCACAGAAATGTTTTATTTGGCCAGAGGCGTGTTTTAGAAAAATCTGAAGTGTTCAGACGGAGCAGGGATGCTCAGGCTCTGAGCATGGGTGCCTGCCACTCCAGTAGTCTTAAATCATACTGCATTAACATTACTTGTTTGTCCTGAAATGTATTTGAGAATGAGACCATGAAGCCTTTGCATTTATTTTAGGTTAACCCTGTATTGATTTTAATTTTTAAAGAAAACTCATCTTTCTGTTATTTCTAACCTAAGGTTTTCTGGGTGCTATGACATCATCACTGTTTACATCCTTGATATTGTTTTATTCTCAATGATAACACAAAGGCAAACAGGAGTGAATAGATATAATGACCTCAGCATCTCCCTGTGTATATGAGCAGTTCTAATCACGGAAGACTGTGACAAAGTACTACAGCAGAACCTCCATGGTCGACCACCTCCTTACATTACCACCTCCTTAAATTGACCTAATTTTCATAGACCAGACATGCACCACATGTATGTATCAGTACAGTAAGCCTAGTTTCTTATGTTGACCACCTCCATACGTTGACCAACTCTGTTACAGTCCCTTGGGTGGTCAACTTACAGAGGTTCTAATGCAACTCTGATGAGGATGCATCCAGGTCCATTTAGGCAGTCCCATTTGGTGTGAGTGCCTTTACCATTCTTTAAAAAAACAAAGCAAAACTTTTTCCTTGAGCTTTGATTTTATTGCTGTTTGATTAACCGGGATTAGATTTACAAGTGATTTAAAAACTGAAAATAACAATGCTTTTTAAAAAACTGAACACATGTTTATTTCACTGTCACTTAATGGAAGTGGTCCAGGTCTGGAATGAGCTCAGGCTCATTCTAATTTGCTGTGTCATATACCATCCTTAAGGTGCTACATCACCATGTGATGAGCCTGGCTGCTTTAGAACTAGGCATCATGTTCACATTCAAGCCAACAGGAAGGAAATAGGGCACAAAGGGGCACACTGCCACCCTTTAAGAATTCATGCCAGAAATTTCACACCCCCCACATTTATATATCTTTGTCCATAATTTAGTCACCTGGCTATAACCAGCTATAAGAGAAGTTGAAAAATAAGATTCTTCTTACAGACAAGTACACAGCTAAAAATTGGAGATTTGATGACTATAGAAGAAGGAGAGAATAAATATTGAGAAGCAGCTAAGAGTTTCTCATTTCAATATATATATAACAGAATCATTGTTTCGGTAACTGAATTTTTCATCTTTTGCACAGCCAACACAAAGATATTTGATTTCTGTAGAAAAAAGAATGCATTTGCCCAAACACACCCAACACATCTGAAGTCAAAAGTAAAAGAGTCCTAGTTCCCAGATGTATTATTTATTTTAATAATAGCTATGCTTATTGTAAATGATAAATCTTTGCTATAGATTTTTTAAATGCTAAAATATTTAACATTGAATGCCCATGGCCATTTTAGTTTGCTGAATTAATATATGATGGATTTACATGTTGAATTTTTCCATGAGAAATGAATATGAGTGCAGCATATAAGCAATTCATAAAAAATGAGAAAAGATGGCCCAACATGTGAGCTTCATTGAGAGAATTAATTAGGTGCTCCAGGCTCACTAGACATCCTGGGAGCCACACCAAGAAGAGTTTCAGAGAGCAAAAGAAAAGAGGATAAATAGTGGAGAGCCACCTGCAGAATTAGGGAGGTAGCTAAAAGGTTAGGTACCATCTAACAGGCAGTCAAGATAGCAGAAGGAAGAATGTCTCTGATAGTAAATACAAGTTGGCAGCCAAACTCATGGCCAAAGCAGCTGCTGACAGATGGTGAGAACAGAGAATCGTCCTGCAAAGCCTCAACGTGGTGTCTGGGGAACACTGATGTGGAGCCTTTTTTAGCACTTGCCAGGAAAAGAGGTGACCCTTCTCAGTTGTTTGGGGCCTTTGAGCCTGCAAGATTTTTAGCTTAGGCAACAAAGGACCTCATCTGCAGAGTTTCAGCCTCCCTGCGCTGGCAAAGGACAACTGCATCCACCCAAGGGGACCCTGCAGGGCCCCTCCACCTGGAGACTTGGATGTTTCTGCAGAAACAAGGCACTCAGTTGTCCTTTTATATAAGAGGTCAAGGAGAGAACCATGACCCTCAGTTCTAGACCCCTCTTACACAATGCTGATATCTTGACACAGGCTGTAGCATTCACCAATAACACAGACTGAGACTCGTGCTTCACTCAGGGGCGACTAGACCAATGTGTTCTCCTGCAGGAGAAGTTTACTTGTCATAAATCTGAGGGACAACAGAATAAGCAGAACAAAGAGGAGCTCCTACATACTCTGAAAGAAAAAAAAGGAAGAAACATTCAAAAGGCATCTGTTAAATAGACTGAGGCTACATGTTCACATTCCTGGAAAATAAAGACAAAAAATATGAAGGGATGGATGACAACAGCACAAACCCACAAAACCTTGAAATGAGAGAGTGAGTAAACACACAGACAATGCCAGAACATGTACCCAGACAGACCACTATGTACAACCTGCAGGAAACTTCCCTGGAGACTGGCCATCTCTCTCTAAGTAGCCAGTCATGAAGCCAGCTTGCTATTTGTAAGTGAGACTTGTAAGAAGTAGTTTGCCATGCCAGGTAACAACTCAGCAAGCCAAGCAATAGCTTCTATACCAGTTGGCTCCCAGGATACACTAGCTTCTATACCAAATGCCCAGGATGTGATTAAAAACTGTCAGCTTCAATAATTTTTCTCTCTACTTCCAAATTAGGACTGACTAGATTAGAGAAAGCCAAACACTCCCCCTACCCAATCACACAGGATGCCTACTTCCATGAGCTGCCTCCAGTTCCCTGCACCAATAACCTTCCATTGGGGACGCATCTCAAGCCTTCCCATTCTTCCACTCTAAAGCTTCCCCACTCTTCCACCTGCCTTTGGGTCTCTGCCAAAAGACAGTGATGGTGGCTGACTCTCGCAAGCTCTGAATAAGTGCACTTGACTCATTTTCATTTGATTGGTCTTCATTTACTTCTGCAAAACTAATCTCAGCAGTTCTCAGTGTGAGCACCTCCTTCATTTTCCTGCCCCAGAAAGCCTTCCTCTTTCTTCTCCACCCTTGTACATCATACTCTTTCATTCTGCTGCCTCTACCCCAGATGATAGTGGCGACTAACCTGACACTTTTGGCCCACAGTGATTAGTGGTTTCCATCACCTCCTAAAGGCCATTGGCAATCAACATCTCTAGCATGCATTTTTGGACTTGAATTATTTGACCCTGTATTATTCCTTGTCTTATTGCCTAATTCAAATGTGTTTCAATATTTTCCCACAAAACCTTCCCTGAGAATTTATTAAGAGGTCTCTCATGGCAGTGTTACTCAAAGGTGGGTAACTGCTGCAGCAACATCACTTTCTTGAAATGTCTTACAAAAAGACTTTAATCAAAAAGTCTGTAGGTGATTGTGGTGCACACTGTCCTTTGGGAGACACTGCCCTGAACCATTCGTAGGTCCTAGGAAGCATTCAATGAGTACTTGCAGAATAGAATTGATTGCTTCCCGTTGAGTGAACCAATGCTTCAAATAGAAGCTCTGCCTTTTGTCTTCAAGGACTGAACACACAAATCTGAATGAGATTTCTCTAGCTTGAGAGCACAGGATAAAAAACACATCAAAAAGCAGCTCCTCCCCACATGTTTAGCCTTCACATCCTTGGACACTTCAAGGAGCAGAGATTTTTCTGTTATGTGAAGAGTGAATTAAATATTAGCAAATTTGTAGGCTAACAATAGTGGGAAGATGCGTCCTGGATTAGCATCTTGCAGAAGAAAGGACGCTAATGACCATGGAGAGGGCAGGTACTCAACCAGGGGCTGCTTCAAAAGCCAGACAGCGAAGTGTAGAGTCCTGGGTACTTTTGAGCAAAGGGAATACTGCTAACACAAATCCAAGGTAAAATTGCTACTTGATGGGATGAGGAAACTGGAAATAGTGCTGTCAAGGTAAAAATGCCTAAAATGAAGTCTTTCTTTGTCTCCCCCAAATGTAGCTATGTGTGCAAAACCTGGAACTTGTTAACAGTTGAAATCAATTGGAGAAGTCGAGAATGTACAAATATGTTGAGGAGGGGATCTTGCATGCGGTTTGTACAGGGTGTGTAGCTACAGTCATTGCTGGAAAAGAAATCAGCTGCTCTAGTCAGATCCTGAATACCTCTATTAGCTCCACTTTAAGGAAGTGAGGCCAGATGACCGAGCTTTTTTATTTTCTTCTTCTTTTCCTTATTTTTTTATAAAACACGTGAAGTTGGCAAGAAAAAGGACATCTAAAATTAATGAAATAGATTTCAGCACTGGCCTTGCAATCAACAGCTCTGCCAACCCTGTTGTTTTGCAATCACAGTGTTTTCTAAAAGTGCACGAGGTGCTTTAGTGGCAAGGAGTGCAAAGGAGGTTCTCGGATAGTGAGAGCCACTTGCTGGTTTCACTAAAGCATCCAGAGACAGTCAGAAACACAGTACAGGCTGCTGCTAGTAGGCGAGAGGGAAGAGACACCTACGACCCAAGAGATCTCATATTGTAAATAACCAAATAAGCATGTTTTATATAAATGGCAGGTTTCATTTCAAATAGGCCTTACCACTGCTACACAAATACTCCATATGCTTAAGAATAAAATTTAGATTAGGAAATAGAGTCTGAGGTTTGTAATTTCCAGTGTTATGTATGCTATGCCATTGATGTGAAATACTGATGATAATACTCAAAAGAAAAGCAAGTATATTGAGTCCAATAATACCTCCATCTCCCCTCTAAAGGCAATGCATGATTAAAATTCCGTGCAGAGATGTGAGCTTGCCTGGAAGGCTGGTAAATACATTAACACCACCTTAAAATGTGAATCTTATCATGGACCCATCTCAGCAATTAGACACAGCCGCACGGAATAAAGAACTAAAAGCCAATTATGGGTCCCCTGGGCCCTAGAGAGATTTCATAAAAAATTAATGCTGAGTGAAATAGCAACCATCTGAACTACAGCTGGCAAACATGTGTGGGGCACTTTGATCACCAAGGGCCAGCAACAAAGAACATTTTCTGTTTATTGTTTATTTGACGGGAAAGTTCTTCCATCATATTTCCTGCCTGTGCTGAAAGGCATTTTTTAGGCTAGAAAAGAAATGGTGGGAAGCAAAAGTTGGAATAAGTATGGTAGTTGGTATGTTGTATTTAGAGCAGATGGGTGATTCTCAACTGCTCTGAGTAACCACGGTGGTCCAGAGGGCATCGCAAAATTCCATAAGTCTGAACCATCAGAAAACATGCTTGGGGGAGAAGTGTCCAGAACAGACGTGAAATGCTGCTCTTCTCCATCACTGGAAGCCTGGGGACTGACTATTACCTTCTAAGGGAACAAATAGTCTCATTTTTTGCTCCCCATTGAATTCCCTGCAGCTCATAATAGAGTTCCTGACTCATAGAGGGGGCCTACAAAAATGAATCTGTTCACTTACCAGGATGGTAGGGGCAGGGACAGCTTCATTAGACACTAGCTGGCCACTTGCTTTAGTGCTTTCACTCAGACCCGGGCCTGTGTCCCTCCCTGCTCATAGTGCGTGGGCAAAGCCAAGTGTGGCTCCCAGGAGCAATAGAAGCCCAGGTCTAGAGAGACCCTTGAACATGTGAGCTTGGAAGAGACAGACAGAGGTTTGGTAAAGGTGTATTTAGCTGAGATACTGGATTTGATTTTTAAAACTGTATTTGAGTTCCAGATCTGTGACATGTGAGCCATATGATTAAGAGTTAGTCCCCTCCCCCTCTCCAAAGCCTCCATTTCTTTATTTGTGTACTAGAAATACTATAGAGGGTTATCCTGGGAATTACCCAGTAATTCTAAAAGTGCTTTGCAAGAAGGGTAGGGGACTAGACAACTACAAAGTATTACTATTGCACAACGAATGAATCACAACTGTGTTTTATAGAATCAATCTCAATTTAAAGAGTGATAGAAAGTTCAGTTGCTTATTTAAAGTGAAAGTATTATAAAGGCAAAGGTTAAAAATTAAAGTAAAGGCCAGACAAAGTGGCTTATCCCTGTAATCCTGGCACTCTGGAAGGCTGAGACAGATGGATTTCTTCAGCTGAGGAGTTCAAGACCAGCCTAAGAAAGAGCGAGCCCCTAGCTCTACAAAAATAGGAAAATTAGCCCAGTGTTCTGGCAGGCACCTGTAGTCTCAGTACTCAAGGAGATCTGAAGCAAGAGGATTGCTTGAGCCCAAGAGTTTGAGATTACTGGGGATATGATGCCAATGCACTCTACCAACGTCAACAGAGTGAGACTGTCTCAAAAAACAAACAAACAAAAAAGTAAAATACTTCTGATTTCTAGCCTTTCTCTAGACAGTTCAATGTTATGACACCTATTATACATATATACATTCCATGCATACATGTAAATGTCTTATGTATTTTAAACATACTTTAAATGCATATATGTATATTTGTATTTCTCTTATAGAAAAGATTGTTATTCATATGAAAATTAAAATGTATGCTGTGACACTAAAAGTATACGGATAATTAAATAGAAGTGAAAATATAAAGAACTTAGTACTATGGAAAATTACATAAACAAGCACTGAATGGGTCTAGAAAGAAGCCATGTCATGTTAACTCACCAGTTGATTTAATTAACTTGATTTTGTTAATGTATGGCATATTTTAACTTTCTTTTCTTATGGCAATGACTCCCTCTCAAATTGAGATCTTGCCTCAGGGTTCTAAGGTGATGCAGTTGAAAACAATACAAGTGGAGAAAGGGGAAGTTGGTGGGAGTGGATAAGAGTATTGAGTGTATTTACCGCCATTCATCTGTTTACCACCAAGTTTCTGTTCCAATATTTCCAAGCTCAGCCTCTGAAAGACATTTTACAGGAATCATGCCCTCTCTCAGTGTCCCCTGATCAGAGCAGGGAGGATAGTGGTTGGACAGGGATGCATAGCAGCTTCCCAGGTCTGGGGGTATAGGACACCTTTCATGCTCACTCCATGCTTAAGGATGATTTGACAGAAACCCATATAAAAGCCCTGGTCAAAGCCCAAGGAAGTGTGGAGGAAAGAGAAGCCCTATGAATGGAAATGTAAGTGGGTAACTGGTTACTATTTGGATAGAATGGGGGAATCAGGCACATTTTACTTAAATAAGAATCTACTACTTGGGAATAAAGCATTAGTGAGCATAAATTATAATTACACTTGCAATTATTTGGTGCTCCCTTCTATGTGACTGTCAGTCTCGGAAGCTGAAGTTTAAAGTGAGTAGCTGACTGTTTAAGACAGAGATAAAATAAAAACCAGCACTCCATATATTATTCACTAAAAGCCTTTATGTCCTATTTTTGGTTAGCAACCATAATGCTTTCACTGTCATAAAAATTCCACTGACTTTAATCCATTAATTAATCAACATGTATTTTTGCATATGTATTTTATACTGGGTTAGATTGATAGGAAAGATATTTATCTTGGGAACAAGAAATGAAATATTTTGAAGTCTATAAAATCATAGAAACAAACCTCTTGAATAAATCTCCAAAGACTAGTTTTTAATATAATTTCTCCTCTGGACTGTATGCCTAAAAGATAGATATTATATTCTTTTCTGTTATAATGTAACATATTCAATATTATTGGTATATTATTACAATATTATAGTAATAGGTTAGATACATATTTATTGTATCGATGTGTCTTAGTTTGTCTATTGCTATGAAACATGCGATCTCAAACTTTAGTGGAATAGAATAGCAGCCACTTAACCTCATTGTTCACAATTTTATGATTTTAGTGAGGCTCGCCAGGGCAGTTTATCTCTGCTTCATGTACATCATCTGCAACTCTTTGACTTGGGCCAGAGGATCCACTTGCAAGGCGGCTCACAGAAACGGCTCGGTAACCCTGCAGTTTGACGGGGATGGCTAACTCTGTGACTGTGAGGCTACTCTGTCTCCATGGGCTCTCCAGGACTCCACCTCTCCACATGGCTTCTCTTTATGGTCCCTCTACATGTGGCTGGACTTCTCAATGCTGGTTTATGGTCTGAAAAGCAGAACATGAAAGGTGACAGGATGCATATACCTTAGGCTGAAGACAGAGCAGTGTTGTTTCCAAAGTACTATGCTGGTTAAAGCCAGATTCACTGTAGGAGGGAACTGCACGTGGTGTGAAGACCAGGAGGCAGGGATAATTGATTCATCTTAGGAAACCAGTGAACACACCTAATGAGTGAATGAGCACAATCAATAAAGAACCTTTTGGATTTGAGGTAGGATGTTTCCAGACAAATAAAAGAAAGTACTGAATAAAAGCCAAAGAAATATATATTCACACATACACATACACACTATATACATAGAAAAACACACAGTACCTTAAGAGGTTAAATACAATGTGAAAACATAGTAGCAAAATATACCAACATAGACCAAGTTCAATTCCATAAAGCACAAGGTCACATGGTATCACACAGTTAAGCTTATAAAACGTTGTTGGCTCTGTTCCCCCAAACAAAAAGTTTTGAAGAGCTTAGGGATTTGGGATTTGAATAACCAAAGAATTTGAATAATCAAGGACAATGGACTTATGAATAAGTCATAGATATTAGATGACTTCTTTTATGGTTGATGTCAAATCATTATCACACATAGAATACGGGAGTACAAGGGACAACTCAAGACCCCCTAATATAACTTCTTATATTCTCTGGTGTCTGTGCTATCTTCTTCAGAATGTGGGCACAAGAAACTCATCTGGGTAAGTCAAAATATCTGAATTTATTAATGCATACATACATAAACTATTTTTGTTTAAGTTAAAAATGTATAGTGGAAATATTTTCCATGGATCATGATACAAGTCCATATGGTACAGTGAGTATTTCAGATGGTGTTTTAACCACTTCTAGTTACCATCATGAGAAGAGAAATGCACTAAGAAGAAGCACATTCACAGGAAGGACTCTGGCACAGAGATCTGAAACTTCACTGCAGAAATTGCTGAGTGAACATCAAAGAAAAGAGAACTTGTCCCTGTTCTTTGGCTGTTTCTTAGTACACACACATGTGATTATGCAACAGCCTTTGGCTTGCTTTAGAAATTCATAGATCATTATCCAGAAGATCGTGCCGAACATCACGTCTCTTCCATTTCCAGCCTGGCCTTTACTACAAGCTTCTCTTCCAGTTTCCAAGATTCAGAGCCTGTCCTACTCTTGGCTTCTTCCAGAAGAGCCCTGCAGGCCTGGTGTCAGTGCTTCACCCGTCAGCAAGAGGGTGCATTGTGAGGCTGCAAGAGGGTGCGGTTGTGAGGCTACAAGGGGGCAGCAGGGACTTTGGGCAAAGGCCTGCATTAAACAAGGGGGCCCCTTCCGGCCTGCTACCATGGCCCACGTTGGAAGCATTTGCTGAGATGCCCAGATATGCCCAGGAAGCCTACCTGAATGTGGACTTCCAAAGAGAACTGGTCCATTCACTTGGCATACTTCACTAAAATCCTTCCCTGACCCATTTTCCCAAGAACTTCCTTATGTAGCTTCAAAATGGAAAGTTTTTCATTTGTTTCAGTTATAAATAGAGCCATACACATCCTCACATAAACAACCACAACCAGCCAGTTATAAATCTAACACCCCCCTCCCCAACAAGTATGGATTGCACATGAAATTTCTGAAGAGCTTCAGGACCGAAAAATCCTGCAATGAATGCTGATTATAACTCCTCTCCCCAAATCACCTGAAATTATTAGCAAATTAAATATTTACCTCCCTGCTCATGAGAAAAGCCAGGTGAGCTTCTCAGAAAAAGTAAAAATATTCATCTTGGATAAGGTAAGGTTCAGTACCTACCTACCACTATTGGTAGTATTGTTTTAGAGCTAGCTTTTTGCCGGGGACTTCAGAAGGCTTTTTATAGGTATTTTCTCCCTTTCACCTGTGAAGCAGACACTATTATGGTCACAGTTTTACAGGTGAGGTTAAGTAATGTGCCTGAGGTCACGTAGATGGTAGATGAGGAAGCCGAGATTCCAACTTCAGCTGCCTGTTAGTTACTCTTGGGAACACTGCAAAGTTCCTGCTGCACTTGTATAAGCACTTGTGCGCACACAACTGGTCAGCACACTGGCAATTTCAGTGAACCCAACATTGTTTATAGAGCATCCTCAAAATCTGGTGTTTTTGGTTGCCCAACTCTTTTAATTAATGCATTTGTAATAAATTTGCATAATTATTGACAGGTTTAACTTTTGTTGATCATTTTACCTGTTCAAATAAAAATGTTAGACAAATTATCAGTGATTTTAAAGAGTTTAATTGAGCAAAAAAGGACTTAAGAATCAGGCAGCTCCTGAACTAGGATAGGCTTAGAGACTCCTGCACTGCTGTGTGGTGACAAGATATACAGATAGAAAAAGGAAAGTGATGTACAGGAAATTGAAGACAGGTACACAAATGGCTGGATTGACTATAAGTTGGAGTTTGCCCTATTTCAACAAGGTTTTACAGTTTGCTGCCTTCTATTGGCTGAAACTTGGTGATTGGTACATATCATGCCTTTATATCCTGTAAGCTGTATATACAGACAAATCTTTTGATCTGAACGTATGCATTGCTGTGTAATCATTGTAATGGCTATTTTTTCTTTCCTTTTCTTTCTTTTTTTTTTTTTTTTGAGACAGAGCCTCAAGCTGTCACCCTAGATAGAGTGCCATGGCATCACATCTCACAGCAACCTCCAATTCCTGGGCTCGTAATGGCTATTTTTTCATAATGTTTTGTTATCATTGAATGCTTTTTCTCCTGCAATGTGAGATATGTGGAATGAGTGGATGTAGGTCTCTTGCTTTATTTCAGTGGTCAACAGGGCAAGAAACTCTGTATCTACTCCATAATTATTGACATAATCTACTCCAGCATAATGAATGAATTGAATAAAACACATGCATCTGTTGTATTCAATGAGGCTGGTTATGACTTCTCCTCCTCCTCCTACTTCTTCCTTTTCTTTTTTGAGATGAAGTCTCTCTTTCTGTTGCCCAAGCTGGAGTGCAATTGCAGGATCACAGCCCATTGCAACCTGCAACTCCTGGGTTCAAGTAATACTCCTGGCTCAGCTTCCCAAGTCATTGGGACTACAGGTACACTACCATGCCTGGCTAATTTTTTGTTTTTTGTACATTTCTAGAGATGGGGCTCATTATGTCATCCAAGCTGGTCTCAAATTCCTGGCCTCAAGCAATCCTCCTGCCCTTGGCCTCCCAAAGTACTAGGATTACAGGCATGAATCACCTTACCTGGCTGGTTACTTTTTAAGAGTGTTCCTTCTTACTCTGGATATCTCACATTTTACATTAAAATATTTTCCTTTCAAATCTGAAAAGTCTTTTTCTGTATAAGAAATACTTTTTGCCGACCTTCGTCATGTTTTGTGAGGTCTTCTCTAGTTTCAAAATTTCTTAAAGACTCCGCAAACTTTAAAGGGTTATCCAGACTCCGGAGGAGTTAAGAACCCAATGGGGAACACTTTCTGGAGCTAAATCCCTCTCCAAGAGATATCCCTTTGCCTTTGCACACTCACTCACATACATTACACGCTCACACAGATCTGCACACATAGAGTCACATGTGATCACACAGATGATGCACAAACATGGAAGCACAGATAGTCACAAGTACCCACACACACAGACACTCAGGCACACTCACAGTCTCACAAATGCGCACAGCCTTGGGTACAGACACACATTCACTCCGACACAGACATTCACCTGGAATTGTCTAGTGGGTACAGAGTTTCAGTTTTGCAAGATGGAAACATTCTGGAGATTGATTGCACAATAATGTGAATATCTCTAACACTACTCAGTTGTGTAATTAAAAATCATTAAGATGGTAAATTTATGTATAGTTTACTGCAACTAAAATATTTTTAAAAGACAAAAATACTCCCTGTCAGTAAGTGAGTTGGTTAAACCTTTCATTATTTTCATTCTTCCTAGAGGTCTGGCCTTGAGCAGAACCAACCCAGCCATCACTACTGCTCCATGGGAAGGTGAGTTTCAAGTGATTATAGAGCCCAGGCAAGAGAGAGCCAGGCCCAGGGAAGCTGAAGGAAGGATCCTGCCCTCTGGGGCTATCTCCGATATGGATGTACTTGTCTCCTAAAAGAAGGAGGAGAGGGGGCTGCCAGATAAACATTCTTCTCTTAGACACCAAACCCAACTGTGGTGGCAGCTGCAATAATACTGTATAAATTCCTTCTTGGGGCTTTAAATGTCATGTCAGACTTTGTGAAAACTCCCCTGAGGCTTCTATAAAGATATGGAGGACACTCACTTTTGCTAACTGCTGATGACTGTGGACCAGAACATGATAATAAACTATTCAGTTTCCCATTCACCCTCTCCTCCAGGACCTCTCCTCTTGGAGTAGAAAGTTTCCCCCAACTCCTATAGGGTCAAGGCCAACAGAGGAGAAAGGCTCTCTCCAGAGATGACATTGCATCATTCATGTCCGAGGACTTGGCTTCTTTGAACGAGGCCTGTTGTTATTTATATCCACTCAACTCTCTTTAGAAATTTGTAACCAATGAAATCCAGGTCTTGTTCAGCTGGACAAAACCAACAGTGTCCAGACATGACTGAGTTTTCTATTTGTTTGTATGTTTGAGATGTGAGGTTTTGCATGTAAATCAAATAAAGTTTGCCAGAGAATCCATCACCTGAGCAAATACCTTCCACTCCCTGGGTATTGCCAACTGGTAAAAATATGGTTTGTCTGGAGAGGAGGGTGTCAGTACCATAGAAATAAAAACTCAGAATTAAAGGGTCAAGGTAGAGAACCTGGGATCCCTCCTCCCATGCATTTCTTGTTTGTCCACAACCCCTAAATGTTGCCACATATTTCTGGCAGTAGCCAAGATCCCAGAGTGATGTCTTTAGGTATTCTTGCTTGGCAAGTAGGCGATGAGGGGTAAGTTGCCACTTTCTTCAAGTTTCAGTCCACAGAACATTGGGAACATGAGCCCTGCAGGTGCAGAAGAGTAGAAGAGTATTCCTGGGCCCCTGCAGGTGGAGGGAATGCATGTCTCTCATGTCTCTTCAGGGATCTCATCCTGAGGCCAGGAAAGGAGGAGCAGAATGGAAATTCCCATGTGACCTTCCCACTAGCTCCAGGCCATTGCTGATGTCTCAACAATGTCTGGAAGGGAGGACTGGCCACATCATGAAGAAGTCCACAGTTTGTTGTGACAGCCCTGAAATGTTTGCCCCTATTCCCCTTTCCCTGTACTAGGGAAGAGAAATGGGAGAGTGTAGAGAAAAGAGTCAACACAGTAAGCCTGAAACTGGCCTTAGAAATGCCAGCTTGCAAGACTGGCCCTTGGCCTGCATCTGGGAACTTGGATGTTAGAAATCTTCTCATGGCTCCCTAACTGACAAGTATAGCTCATCTGCTTAAACTGAATGAAACTTGTGCTTCGTGCTGAATACCTGCTTTCCTTTAGGGAGTCTGGGAATTGGGTACAAGGTAGGCAGAGGGTGTCTATGTGACCTGCCCATTCCCCCGCCAAACTCCTGGGCTCTTAGCCCCCACAAGCATCCCCGGCAGATGACATCACACACTTGCTGCCACAAATCAGGGGTGGGGAATGAAGCACATCTCCTGTGACGTGACTAAGAGACACCCGTGCAAGCTGCTGCCCGGCTCCTCTGGACTTTGCCCAAGTGCCTTTTTTGTATGTAAATTTATTGTGATTATAGCTATAAGGATGTCCAGGTCTGGTGAGTTCTCCTGGAGAACCACAGAACCTGGAGGACATCTTGGGGACCCCAATGCAGGGGTGATGTCACTAACTTTGCAGACTGTTTCCCAGACTCCTTTGTTGGCAGATCCAGCTGCATTCAGCAGATAGGAGACACTGGAGAGAAAGTGAGCGGGGCAGAAAGGGACAAGCTGGACTATTTCTTCCCTCCCTCTTGACCTCAGACAGCATTTGTGCTAAGGACTGAATCTCAAGCTCCCACCAGACAGGACCCTGTGGTTGCAGGTCCCCCCAGATGGCCCCAGGCCTTACACTGTGGTGACACTGTGTCCCTCTGCTGTTGCTAATTGCAGAGCTGACTCACTTCCCCTGTGTCTCTTCTACCACCTGTGTAACCAATCCCTGTTCAAAATTCCCTCTTTTAAAAATATTTAAAGTGGTTTTTGTTTTCCTACCTGAATCCCACCTGCTAAATTCCTTCAATACTTAACACTGTACATGGAGATTTCTCAAAGACCTACACACAGAACTACCATTCAGTCCAGCCATCCCACAACTGGGTATTTGCACAAAGGAAGAGCAGAGAGAGGGAAGGAGCAAGGGGGGTGGGGTCTTGGTATGTGCCCCTTTTGGGGGCAAAACACAATTGTAAGAGGGACTTTACCCAACAAATACAATCAGTGTAACATGGTTTCTTGTACCCTCAATGAATACCCCCCCCCAAAAAAAAGATACCCTACCAGTGTGTTCACTGGAGCACCAGTCACAATAGCAAAGATATGGAATCTTTGGATGTACCTTCAGAATAGACTTGTCACCCTCACAGCCACCACTATAGAGTGACTTTTGGATGGATGACTGGATCACTGGATAAAGCATCATGATACACATACATATACACACACAATGGAATACTATTCAGCCATGAAAATAATGAAAACAAAAAAAGAATAGAAAATAGTGACTAATTCTTATATAAACTGGATTCAATTTTGACCAAAATACATAACTTAAACATTAATTTTTAATTCAACTTGTTAATATGTTGTTTAGGATATTGCATCCTCATTTATAAGTGAAATATGTTTGTAATTTCCCTTTATAACAATATATTTTCTCTAATTCTAATATCAGGTTTATCCTGATTAAGTAGAATGACATTAAATTATTTCTTCTTTACTATTGTCTATAAGATTTGGCATGATTTGTTTTTTGAAATTATCTTTTACTTTTATTTATAAATATTAGTTGTCTATTTTTTGAGACTGGGAAAAAAATAAGTTAACTGATGACTCCATATTGAGCCTCAGATTCAAAGCATTCTATGATAGACATACTCTTATCTGACAATGTGAATGTTACTTTCTTTGCATTATTATTATTATTAATATTGTTTAATATTTTGATACAGTAATTGATTTCTTTTCTGAATGTATTTATCTTCTTTCATTCTTTTCCAGGTTTTTGTTTCTAGTCCTTATCTTAAGCATTGTTATTGTTATTAAATATTAAGCCTTCTTAATTCTGTGAAGGCAAAAAGTGGAAACCTAATAAACACATGTATATGTAAAAATAAAAAAAAATAATGAATGAAATTGTGTCATTTGCAGCAACATGGATGAAACTGGAGACTATTCTTTTAAGTGAAATAACTCAGAAACAGAAAGTCAAATACCACCTGTTCTCACTTGTAAGTGAAAAGTAAATAATGTGTACACATGGACATAAAAAGTGGAATAACAGACATTGGAAACTTGGAGTCTGGGAGGCTAGGAGGGGGGTGAAGGATGAGAAATTACTTATGGTATGATGTAAATTATTCAGGTGATAATTACACTGCAATCCCAGACTTCAGCACTATGCAATATATCCATGCAACAAAAATTCATGCACATACCTAAATTTATGAAAACAAAAAAATTCTGTTCGCTTCCATGCCAGGCAACAGGGGAATTCATAGATAAAGATGCTATTTCCATTCTTAAGAATCTCAGAGTCTATGCACCCAGGCTACTTCTGTGGAATTCACATATTCTGGTATAGTTCAAACTTCCTCAGTCTAAGCCATAAGGCCGTGAAGAAACAGGATGGATCTCAGCCGTATGCTAGGGCTTGGTGCCGCAGTCACACTTTTCTTGACTGTCCCTTAAGCACATGGAAAGCCATTGCATTTAATAATGCTATCAGGTTGGTGGGTTAGGGGAGATAGGAACATAATCAATGCACATGCATGTTCATTAAGGCTTCATTAAAGAGTCTCAGACCAAAAGTCACTCTATGGTGGTGGCTGTGAGGGTGACAAGTCTATTCTGAAGGCACAACTCAACCAGGAATCCCAAGGGGATCTTGTGTGTGCACAACCTCATAGGAAGGGAACAAGGATGGCTACTTGTCCCCGAACCCCACATGCTCTCAGCAAAGAATATGGAAAAGATGGCCGTTGGGTAGTTTGGTGGTCAGCAGCCTTTCTCTGGGGAGCTCCAGCTAGAGTCCCAGCCCTGTGTGGCCTAGTGCAGGTACAGCCAAGGAAACAAAAGGTGACTAGACAGTGCAGGGGACACTGTCACAGACAGACTCCCTGCAGGTTATCTAAGCAATATAGGTTGAAATATGGAGAGTGGACAAGAAATGGTCTTGTGGCCACAGATGAAAAGGAGAGAGAAGTAAGTTTCTGACAGAAGAAGAGGAGAAAGAAGTATGTTTCTGACAGAAGGTACAGAGTTCACTGTGTGTGGAGCAGGGGTGCAGGCAGGGACAGGAACGCCAGGCAGGGTGGCCCGAATGAATGAGGTGGGGCCAGAGAGTGAAGGAGGTTTTAGCTTGTACAGACCCTTGTTGGTTTAGGTTTGAAATTTATCCTAAAAGCAAAGAATATTTGCCATAAAAAGGCTGTGTGCAAAGAACTTGATTTCAGCTTAGAGCAAGGTGATGGTTTCACTGACAGAGAGCGCTCCTGAGATGGACCCTTTCAGGGAAAGGATCTATCTCATTTTAGACATGAATGTGAGGTGCCAGTGGGATGTGGCAAGTGAAGACGGCCAGTGGGCAGTTAGAGGAATCTAAAGCTCTGGAAAAGATGCTGGCTAGAACTCCAGATTTGGGAGGCATCAGGTTATAAATTGACATGGAAAACTGTGGGAGTGGCTGAGATGATCCAGGGAAATTGTGCTGCACTGGAGCAAAATGCAGACCATTCGGTGACCCAAGGCCACGGGGAAAGACCTTCAAAGAGAAAGCAGACAACAGAGTCCCATTCTTCCGGATGACTAAATGAGAACTGAATCCTGCCCTTTGGCTTGAGCACAGGGCATTAGAGACCTTGGCCTACAGTAGAAGAATGATGGGGGTGGACGCCAGATGGCAGAAGCTCAGTGATGAAGGGGAGGAGAAAGGAGATGCAAGGCTAGGGGGGACGGGGATGGAGGAGGGCGTTTAAAAATACCGAAGAGTGTAGAAGTGTTCTGCACCAATGTACAGAAATATGATTCAATAAAATTAAAAAAAAAAAATACCGAAGAGACTTGACCTGAAATTGTAAGAATGCAGAGGGGAAGCCCTGCTAGAGCGCAGGTGCTGAGGACACAGGAGGAAGAGTGGAGAGGGGCAGCCAAACCCTGGAGAAGGCTGCAAGGTGGAATTGGGGGAAGGGGACACAGCACTTGGTTTGAAGAAGCAGCAGAAGGAGGGAGCTTTCCCACTTTAGAAACAGGAAAAAAATAGACAAGTTTGCAGGCAATTTCATGAATTGAGCAGCAGAAAACCAAGAGACTTCTAACCAATGGCACCTTTGCCCCCCTTTTATCTCTACAACATGAGGAGGTCGAGTGGCAAGGTCAGAAATCTGAAGACAGTAAAGAAGGTTAAAAACAATTATGATTAAAAATAGTATTTACAGACACAAAGACACAGAGAAAAATATGGAGAATTTTAGGAGGAAAATTTTCTTTTCTTTCTCTCTAATGTTTGAAGATACACCAAAATGGTTTTCAGAGAAATAAACAAAGTGCCACTTTTTAATTTGTGTGGCACCCATAAAGGTATTTACTCATCTTCCCTGGGGCCAGGCAGCCCATGCCTGCAGGAAGGCTGCGGCCCCACGGATGACTCACGACTGCAGACCATGCCCCTCAGCCTTGTTTGCTCAGGAGGGACACATTGCTCCTGCTTGATGCATGGTCACAACTGTCCGAGTGACCTGTCTGGGAGGGCAGACGTCCCTTCTGCCAAGCCACATCAGCCGACCTGCCCAGCAAAAGCATTCCTTTGTGAGGGAGATCCTTCCAGCTTTTGGAAGAGGCCTGGGGTGGGGACTGCCTGGCACTGTGGGGCCATTCACTTGCTGCTCCCAACATCCAGTAGAGAAGGGGGGAGGCAGAGCAAGGTGTGGGCATGCAGGAGGAGGAGTGGGAATGGTAAACTGGGAGGAAGGGGGAGCTGGTGGCACATGTCCCAGTAACACACCAGGATGACAGAAATAAAAGAAAAGTCCTCAAAGCTCCTCTGCTTACTCCAGATGTCAAGAGGGGGAGGAGGAAACCCCGTGGGACAAGAGGGAGGAGGAGGAGGGCTCTTAGGAAGTTACTTAAGAGCCAACTTTCTGTCGCTTTTCCTGCGTGACTTGGAGGAAGAAGCAAGGAGTACAGCGGAGCCTGGCCAGGGCCCCCCTGCAGGGAGTTTAGGGCGCCCAGCAGGTAAGCCGCCCCGTCCCCGCCCTGCAGCAGCGCGCTGCAGCCTCGCTCAGTGATGTCAGCCGCCAGCCCTCCGGAGGCTGCTGAGGGGTCTGGGGCTCAGGTTAGAGGCAGCCCCGCTTGTCCAACTCACTCTCTTCGCCCCCAACTCTGCACCTTCCCACTCCGACTTCTGAGCCTGACTTCTGGCCCCAATGCTCAAGGAAGCTCCCTTGAAGGCGCTGCTTGCTTAAAATGGCACCAAAGGGGAATGGGGGAGTTGGGAGTTCTCCCCCAGGATAGGCCCCCTTTTCTAGGAGGATCAAACTGTAGACCAGGAACACAAAAATTTGGAGGACTAGGGACAGGACTTAACTCCCCACATCTGTGTGTCACCGTGGCTCAGCTCAATGCAGAGCTGAACTTGATCCCCTTCCACTCCCCCAGACTCCCAGAAGGAGGTGCTCCGGCCCTGCACCCCTGGAGGTCCCACAGCCTACCCTTCCTATTTCTCACCAGGCTGTATTGCTTTTTCCTGCCTTCTCTCCCCCTTAAACCTTTTTTTCTCACCTCTATCCTCTCTCCTCTGCTCTCCAGTGAACTCTGTAAATATGTGTACGGATACTTATGGATACCTATTCAAATGGTATCCTTTCAAACACTCCTGTCTCCTTCCAAGACCAAACACCTGAAGATGTGGTTCTGCTGTCTCCAGTGTACTGTCATGACTGCACATGCTTCTGGAACAGTCTCTACTCTGGTGGCCTCTATGATAGCAACTTGTGAGGGTGTGCTTGCTTTTCAAGCACACAGCAAAGTCACCAGGAGTCATGACTAGGTAATGCAAATGATCAAGGGGGGCAACTTCTTTGGGCCAGAAACAAAGTCCCCTTTCATTTGATCAGTTGGTCAACAAGTACTTAGTGGGCGCTGACAGGTGTGGTGTGTGTGGTGGCTCGGTGTCTGCACAAACTCCAATGGAGGGAAAATAGGCGTGGAGAAATGGCAACACCTCTTACTACACGTGGGTCTATTGATAGCCCAACTTAAAACTTCACTGGGCCTCTGTGCCCCCTACCCAACCTGCTCCATTTCTTTATCCTCCTCCATGTGGTTCTGTTTCTGAAGCATTCTCACCTCCTCACCCTCAACCAGATTTATTCATGAGTCTTGGTGAGTGCTGCCTTTACCTGACCAGACTGTAAGGTCTCAAGGCAGAAATCCTATTTTGTTTTCCAGTGTATCTCAAGTACCTAGATCACAGCTTGGCAGGTTGAGGCCTTCAATAAGTGCTGATTAAATAAAAATGGAAATACAAATATTTGAAAGAACACTTACCTGGGCATGTTGTGTGATTTTCTTCTACAAGTGACTTATAATGGCATAAATTTCTATGACATGAGCAGAGGCACCATGCATGCATATGACAGTAAATATTTGATCATTTGCATTACCCACTCATGACTTTGCTGTTTTCAAAAAAGTAGACACTGTTCCAGAAGCATGTGCATTCCTTACAAAGAAGTTGCCTTTCGAGGTACAGGGGTGGGGGAAATCTTCCTTTCCAAAATCTTTAAAATTTTCCATTTCTTCAAATAAAATCTTGCTTTCCATATGTTTGACATGGGCAAAAATCTCTTCAAGCTCCTTGGGGAACTATATTCCATCATTAGACTAATCTTTGCTTCCCCTTCTCAGTTTTTATTTATGTGAAACTCAAAAGTGTTACTCAAGTGCTATCATACACAGATATGTCTGTTTCTCTATTTTGAAATCCTTGTCTCAAATGTAATTGACTTCACATGCCTTTTCTTGTGTTTGTTTTTCCACCCCCAAGGACTTGATAAAGCTGAGAATGTCAGAAACCTCCACGGCCACTTTTGGGGGCAGGAGAGCAGTGCCACCCAACAACTCCAATGCTGAGGAAGATGACCTCCCTACAGAGGAGCTGCAGGGTCCATTGCCCCGGGTTGTCAACCTGGAAGGTAAGAACACACTGCCAGGTCCAGGCACAGTGGCCCTAGCCTCCTTTCCCTGCAGGGAAGCATTCTCTGTCTCCACTGGAGTGCCCCAAAACAGAGGCCCCCTGCCACTCTCTGGTTCTATAAAGAAGAGACTCAAAAACAACCCTTTTAAGCACCAGAGATCTAGATCTTTGTCCCTGTTCTGCCACGTACTGACCTTGTAACCTCAGGGAAGTCAATTGGTCTTTCTACCTGACAACTATTTCCTCTACAAAAGCAGGTGCTAGGTTAGCTGGGGCCTCTTCCAGCCTCACTGTCTAATGCTTTGGAGAATTTTTTCTAGCTGGAAGATTCCACTTCCAAAATATTGTGGCTGTTTTGATTGTCTGGCTTGCACCTCCTTCCTTCTCCCTCCTCCCTCCTCCATCCATCGCTGTGAATTTCAGAGCTGGGGAGAGGTGCCAGACTCTGACAGTAACAGAGATGGAAGCCCTCTATTTCTCTCCAGAGCAGCCTGGTGAGCTGGCAAGGCAAGCTGCTTCCCCTGCCTCTTGCCGCTGCCTAAACCCAAGAAACTTGCTCTGGGTGCAGCAGCCAGCAGCTGACCTCCTCTCAGCCCTGTCAGTTGTGACAAGGCCCAGGTGCCAATGCTGGTTTGGTGATACAGAAGCCGTTCCCTTGGGATACAGCAGGGACATTCAGATTCATGTCCTTGAATGGCATCTAGCAGGGAGCTCTGTTTGTCAATAAATAGCATTCAGGCACCAAAATTCTATTTTGCTCCTAAGAATGCTCTGTACTGGGTTTCATGGGAGGCTAAACACCCATTTGCTGGAGTAGGTGGGCACAAGCATTCTGGGCCATTTGGTTGACTCACCTTATTAGAAGAAGACCAGTGTTTGAAAGCCCCAGACTGATACAGCCCTCCTGGTAGCAAAGAAAAAACACATGCCCAGAAACTGCAGATGGCTTTGACTGTTTCACTATCATGTCTAGACCGTTTGATGTCAAACTATAAAAACAGAGAGTACCATCCTTCAGGTACCATCCAAGTTTGGGGAGAGCCTCACAGAACAGAAAGACATTTTCAGTCAAACCATAGAGTTTGAGGGACCAAGGCAGACTAGAAGTTCTGAATTCTCTTCCCATCTAGGAGCCTCACTCTGACAACCACAGACCGAAGTTGATCAGGACTTGCTAATCAAACAATGTCCAACCTGGGTTATAGGTTAAAAAATGGAGGCTCAAGGCAAGCAGGTGGTATTCATTCTTTTCTGCCCAGTCTAGGGGTCTTCTCTCTTTCTCTCTCCAAGAATGAAAATAAGATTGGAAAGCCTCTAGGGACCAAAGTATCAGGCAAGTCACCTTAATGTATCTGGTCATCTAGCAAAAGTATTCTCTGTAAGAAGGAATTCCAAGCCTCTGGAAGGGGGTCCAGGCACTGGGGAAGTGAGCAGGAAGAGCAGAAGAAGCTCCCTGGGGTTAGGGGGAAGTGGACTCCCACAAAGAGAAAAGCAACCTGGCCCAGGAGGCAGGAGGTCTGGCTTCCTGTCCCTCATCTGCCACTTCTTACTTACTCTGGGATCCAGGGCAGGCCATGGAGGTGCTTCCATCCTGTTTTCCCATAAGCAAAAAAAGCAGCACTGCTGACTTTCCAGGTTGTAACAAGGGTCCAGGGAATAATGTCTATCATGATACCTGCCCCTCTGCATGTGACCAACATGTGTTCATTGATTGGGAATGTCTGACTTACTGTACCCCAACAAGGTCAGGAAAACAGTCCCACAAACACTCATTTCTGGGGGGAATATGTACAACCTGTAGCCTCTGCAAATATGAATCTGGGCAAAATGTTGCCAGTAATGCATCAAAACTGCCAGAGAACTTGAGTAGGTAGGTCAATTAAGAAAAAATCTGGAATCACTCTTTCCGTTTGTTTATTTCTGGAGGCAGAAGTGAGGAATAGCTTCACTAAATTATTTTAAAAAATCAGTCAGTGTTTATTTGACAGTCATATGTGTCCACAACCCAAGGGATACTTTGGGATATTCATTAGAAACCTTGGCATGGGAGTGTGAGTGTTCAATAGCCATTTGTAGAATAAATGTGCAAATATAATCACTTGCAAACTGAATGCCTCATCAGCCTTAGCATCATTATAATATTACTAATACCAAGTTCCAGATTTCATAAATATGCATTCATTTAATATTTTTCACGCAGATGAGCTAACTGCCACATATTCTGGGGATAAGATTTCAGAACTCAGGAATCATAACAGTAAAATCCCAGATGTGTAGGACAGGAAAAAAACAAACACCAGTGTCCAAACTAGCTGAACTATCTGTTTATCTCCTAGTTACCCTCTGCATTTCTGACTTCTGTTTAATTATTGTAAAAGCAGGTTTTCTGGCATTATATCAAGTTTTCCTCAAGTCACCCGCAAAGGGACTAAACCTAGAAAGGCAAAGTCATTATTTGTAAAATATCATCTTCTTACAGTTAATCCAATGGCCATTAGTGGCCTCTAAGAGGACTTGTGTCTCTTGGATCACTTCTAAGGTAGCTGTCTTCAGGAACACAGGCCCTAAGTTAGACTCTCTCTCATCAATGGGTCACTTCCCTTTAGCTGTCTGCCCTTTGAAGCTGACCTAGAAGCACAGAGAGGCAAGCAGAGGAAAAGGAGGGCAATACCAGTCTTTTCATTTTGAATAGCTCTAGAGCAGTGAGTCCAGCCCATCACTGTTTTATGCTGGGTGTCATTATATTACACTAGTATACTGAGTGCGTGCAATACTTTTAAGTTACGGTTTTGGTAAAAATTCTGTTAAAAATTATTTTAGTAAAAATCTGTATTTCAAAATGTATACAATCATGTAAGTTTCCTCCCCTATGGACCATAATATTTAAGAAAAATTTCAACATTCAAATGTGACACTGGAATCCCAGAGGGGAGACCAGCCAGGCCAGTGTGGTGTTCGACATTGTGGTGTGGTTTTAGGCATTCTGAATGTCCTCCCTTTGAATTCAGTTGTAGCCAGGAAAAGTACTATGACAATCTCTTCACATTTGGTTTTGAATTGATTTCTAATAGATTGTTCTCCATGCTCAGTTGGTGTTTCTGAAAAATCTCTCCATAGCCTTCCCAATCTGGAGAGCTGTGTGTAGCAAATGTAATGATCCAGGAGGTAACCCTATATCCGTGGGCCAGTTTGACTCTATGTTGTTAACAATAGGCGATCATTTATAGCAGCAATTGGAATACTTATTTGACAGGTCCAACGTATTGAATTCAGACTGGAAAGCAGGTCTGGCTATAACAAAAATAAAAGGGAGAGGGCGGCTCCTGTGGCTCAGCGAGTAGGGCGCCAGCCCCATATACCGAAGGTGGCGGGTTCAAGCCCGGCCTCGGCCGAACTGCAAAACAAAAAAATAGCCGGGCGCTGTGGCGGGCGCCTGTAGTCCCAGCTACTCG
>CAUYON010116623.1:0-41227 GCA_963573935.1 Arctocebus calabarensis
TCTCACTTTATCGCCCTGGGTAGAGTGCCGTGGCGTCACACAGCTCACAGCAACCTCCAGCTCTTGGGCTTAAGCGATTCTCTTGCCTCAGCCTCCCTAGTAGCTGGGACTACAGGCACCCACCACAGCGCCCGGCTATAATATGTTGTTTTTCAACTCTTAATTACAAGAGGGAGAAAAAGTTTACATCTGATAAAATAATAGCAAGTAAAAACCAACATCTTACTGTAGAAATATAAAATTGTTGATACCAGTTATGTATCAAAGCTTGAACATCTCAAAAGCTAATAATTGTAAAATGTTTGCACTTTCTTCAAAATTAGAAAATATAACTGATTGCTTAACTTGGGTTTGCTGACAATCCCATATGACACATAGCCTCAAATATCATATATACGTCTTTAATTAAAAAATTAAAATAGGCAAATTTGCTTTGGAGGTATTCTTCCTACTGACTTGCCACTATTCTACTAAATTGTGAGATTCTTGAATATATCAGTTTATATTTTCATCAGATTTTGAAACGTTTTGGCCAGTATTTCCTCAAATATTTTATATGCTCACTCTTTGAATTCTACAATAACTTAAGGTTGTATATGTTCCCTGTATTAGGACATTTGCTGTTTGAAAATGTCACCACTTTCTGCTATTCTGCCCTTATTTATGTACTTATGTATTTATTTTCTGAATCCTTTCTGTCTGTATTTCATCGTGGTTTTTTTTTTTTGTTGTTATATACCAACAAATGTAGTTTTGAGAGTATAATATCTAGTATAAGATCTAACTCAAGTAGAATGAATGCCTAATAAACCAAAAACATTATTTTTTTTAAAACTGGGAAATGTACACTGAAGAAATAATTAAATTTAAATTTAAATTTATTTTTTCACTTGTCAAAATAATTACTGACAAAATACACATAATACTTATTAACTATAAGGTGTCATATCAACAGTATTCAAAATCATTGAATAATTCTCATGGAGTGATTTCTGAGCCAGTACTGTGTTGGATCCCTTCAGGTTCAGTACTGTAATCAGGAGCTTGTCCCAGAAAATCTGAAGGATAATTACTCTCTCATTTAACAGGTTACCAAAGTTAGAGCAAAGAAACTGTTGCAGTATTGGTGAACTCTAAACCTAAGATTAGACTCATACCAACTCACAGCCCTACGTTCATATTCTTTTCCCCATGAATTATAACCCACAGAGACTGCCCTCCTAAAGAAAAAAAAAATATGTAGACTGAATTTATATATATATTTATTATGTAAAAATATTTATTATACAAAAATGTAATATATAAATATATTTGTTATATAAAATATAATATATAATATATAAATGTGTTATAAATATTTATATTTATATATATTCATTTATCATATATTTATTATACAATATATGCATATATATTATATATAATTTTGTAGTAATTAGAGATGAAACATGAACTTTGGAAACTTACACCAAATAGCATAAAGGAATTTTTATTTAGAAATGAAAGCATACTTTTACAACATAATTCTAGAAACTTAGTGCTACTCAGGTTTTGGGATATGAACTAAAACAATAGAAAATACTGCTTAAAATATTCCAAAGTAACATGAAAATATAATGTATAATGCCCAAAGAAATCATAGATACTCAATCTAGTTGTTCTAAAATCTGATAATTTGAACACATGTCCAAATAATTTATATCAGCACATGTTTCTATGTTGCAATTTACATTAGGGATTAAAAAAATCAGTATTAAAAAAGAACAAAAAAACTATTTTTCTTTAGCCTACATTCCTTTCTTTGAAGCACTAATTATTTAATTTCTTGGGAATTAATAACTCAAAATATTTAGATGTTGTGTTAGGGTCATGGGACCAGGTGTTCACTGGCTAAAAAGATTTTGCATTTTAGGCTTGGCGCCTGTAGCTCAGCAGCTAGGGTGCCAGACATATACACCAGAGCTAGAGGGTTCAAATCTAGCCTGGGCCTCCCAAACAACAATGACAACTACAACCAAAAAAAATAGCTGGGCATTGTGGAGGGCGCCTGTAGTCCCAGCTACCTGGGAGGGTGAGGCAAAAGAATCACTTAAGCCCAAGAGTTTGAGGTTGCTGTGAGCTATGATGTTACTGCACTCTACTCAGGGTTACACCTTGACTCAGGCTCAAAAAAAGAAAATTATGCATTTTCCTTAGAATAGCAAGGCAAAACTATTGTTTCCAACAATAGAAACAACAGCAGTGTGCAATTTTGAGCATAGAAAATTGAAAAAATTTTAGAAAAAGATAGAATGATATTGTTTAATATGTGTATCACCAGCAGACATATACAATATTATTTACTGACCTAAAGTAGTTTCTATTGTGATAATAATTTCCTTTATTATTTTTCTTAAAAAGACAGCTCAATATTTCTTAATACTTGTAATTACCACTACAAACAAAAGCAGATTTTTGGACAAGGTACATGGGGAATACATTCAAATTGGAGGTCTTTCACATTTATTATTTCACACTTAATTTTACACAGTTAAAACATTTAGATCTTCTGGTATGCATTATTCACTGAGGATTTCATGACGTACATCACACAAGTGAGGTGAAATACAAAATTATTTTTCTTGTAGGCTCCCACATTCTTTCTTACCATAATGAATTATTAAAAAGGGGGAGAGGGGAGCCAACAATCATTCTCTAACTTTCTCTGGGTCTTTTATGCTAATATCTTTCATCATCTTTTGTGTTCATTTTTTTGCTTAATCAGAAATTAGAAAAAAGTCCTGAGAAAGGTAAGAAAATATTTTTCTTGGGTTAGTTTTGCTTGAAATTGGATAGGTATTTATTATATATGATGACATCGTTTGCTAACTCATGTGGCTTACTTGAGTACAAGCCATGAATGGGAGACCATTAGTGTAAGAAATTGTTAATTCAGCTACATCAGATAGGAAAAAAAAATTGAAACTTTTTGGCAATTTATGCCCCCCCAAATTGAAACTTACTGGCAATTTATGCCAAGGAGTTATATTTGCTTTTGTTTTTTCCAGAACAATAGTATAGCACTTTTTATTTTTAGCATTAAGAAATGTTTGGAGATGAAGCAAATGTAGAATTGCATATTGAAAAAAATGAGAGAAATTTTGAGTACAACCTGATTCAATGTGATGCCTCTTTTTATGCGATTGTTCCCAATAAATATTATTAGAACCTAAGAAGATATTTCACTGCTAACAGCACTGTAGCTCCATAGCCCAACATGCAGCAGCATTATCTGGCCCTGGCTGAGCCAGTCACATCAGTCACACATCCGTGACTATTCTTGAGGTGTCAGAGCTGAGCACTTGAATCAAATTTAGCCAGTGAGAAACTTCAACTTGATTTCCCAAGATATAAAAAAGAACAGATGAGTCCTTCTCTGTTGTTAGTAATTTTGATACATGAGTTTTAGAAGTTATTTATGACCACCGAAGGAGGGAAGAGTGGAAAATATGAAGTTCACAAGCAAAACCTGAAAAGATGAGATGAAAGCATGGCACATGGTACTGTTCAGAATATGCCTGTCCTTCCCAAGCTTTCCGGAAATATCCCAATCAATACCTTTCTGATAAGTCTCAACAATAACAATATGACTTCGGCTTGTTTGATTAGTATGTGCATTCTGACCAATAAACAGTAACAAATTCCCAGTGTCTAGGACATTTATTTCTTTTGTTTGATAATTCATTCATTCATTCTACAAATATATATTAAGCTTCTTCAGGAATGGAGATAAGACAATATTTATAGTTATACATATCTTGATGCCTAAAAATAATATAAAAGCAGTTAACTCTAAATAGCTATTAATCTCAAAACACACTGGGTGCCAAGTGAAACAATTATTATTAGAAATTTGGCGAGGAAAGCAAAGAGGAAATATACTTTCCTTTTAAAAATTTTAAAATTTAGTTAGTTATGTTAGATTTAGTTTTAGAGATATAATGATCTGAAAATTACCATGTCACCTTGTTATTAGTTACTAATTTATGTTTATAATCATTACCAATGACAACTACACAAAAGAAATTAAAGTATTCTTTATTAATCATTGAATAAAGATTACACTTAAATGAAGATAGACATGTATTGTTTTATAGAATTAAGCCTATCTATTTTAGAACACAAAACAGGCATAATATATTTACATAAATTTTAAAGAAATAAGTGATTAATTTGCCTATTTCTTACTGAAGTCCTTCATAGGAGCTATCATTTAACAATAATATATTATTCAAAAAAGGTAAAATTACAGTTAAGTTTTTCCATTTTTAAATTATTCCACATTGAAAATTTGCTTCTAATATATTCCTAATACATTAAAAATTACTAACATTAATTAAACATATACAGGAAATGATAAATTGTGAGGTTAATAAGATAGAGTTAAATTTGCTGTGCTCAAATACTGATAATTATTTTTATTTTTTGCATTTTACACCAAGCCATGCTGTATTTAACAGTGACATGTAGTGTTTGGATTAACAATATTTTTTCTGGCTGTGCATTTCTGCCCTGAAGTAGGACAAGGAAACAGGAACACATCACTCTCATCCTTCTCAGGATGTAATGTACAATTTCCCTGAAGCTTTATTTATATTGGGATGGATTCAAAATTGCTCTCACCATTTTAAGAATTGTCTTGTTCCAGTATGACTTACTGGTCTAAATTATTATTTTTTCATTTATTTAAATTTTCATAAGGTCTGTTCTATGATCCTTTCTTTCTGCTTTGGGATTTATATAATCCTGAAGATATAGGTTTATCTTATTCCACTTTAATAAATAAATAAACCCCATCTGTTTAGGGACATAGCATGTGGGTGGGATTCATGGAAATGCTTTCTTCAACTCTCATATTGTAATGAGGGCTTGGCATCTAGTTCTAGAAAGACATAGATTGGTAAATCAATTTCCTTTGCACTTTGATAAAATGGGAGTGACAAAGAAAGATAAAGGATAAAGGTTTTTACAATTTATTTGATTGTAATGATAGTTATATTTCAAATTTCTAGTTCTGCCATAAGCCAAATTAGTAGAATATGGTATACATTAAACGAGTCACTAACATTCCAAAGACCTCTTCTTCCAAACACTCTTGGTTATATTTCTGTTGCCTTCCACTTAAATTTAGCTCAGCAGTGGTCATGTGATGTGCTTTGGCTAATGAAATATGAATGGAAAGAATGTGTGTCCCTCCTACGTGAAAATTTCGAGAGCCAGTGTCTTCCCACACTCTTTTCCCTCGCTGTGGCTACTGGCAGTGGCCCAGGTAATGGCACTACGGGTTGGATTTCCATTGTAAGGATGATAAACAACAGTGGGAAGAACCCACAGCTAACACAAAATAGACATTGAGCATAAATAAAAATTAAATCCCAGTTCTTGCAGTCACTAATGTTTGAGAGCTGTTTGTTACATCAGCTACTATATTTTCCTGACAGATACAATTATCCACACTTGAATAACATAGAATTCCCTGTAATAGTTAATATGAATCATCTATACTTAATATTAATATACTCTCACTAGGTTATATTATATTATAACTCTCCATTATTTTGTAGTTTTTAATTCATGAAGCAAAATTTAGTAATGAATAATGAATCAGTTTTACCTGATATGAAGTACTTTGTCATGAAGGTATAAGAAAGGTTACATTGCCTTAACATACAGAATTGTGATCTCCCTGAGTATGATTATACATTTATATTGCTTTTTCTACTCCTTATGCTTTTCTTCCTGGATCACCATATTCAAATTTTACTTCAGTCATTTCAATTATTCAGCAATTATCACTTAAATTTTTTTCTTTCTTTCATTTTCTCAATTTTTTTTTCTGGGAATCTCATCAGATATTAAAACTTTCATAATTAAAAAATAACTTTTTATCACTTTTTGTACTTTCTATCTCTTTGTCATTCTATTTATTGTATTTTCGAATGCATATTCTAGTTCTTTATTTCTCTCTGTGGCTGTACTTATTTGCTCTTTTACATGGCTGGTTGACCTTTTGTATCTCAAAATTACATTTTATTTTTAGAACTATGTTTTTCCAAATTAATTTAAAAACTCTCTACTAATAATACAGATATTTTGCTTGCCTTTTAAAAATAAATTTCAATAACTTTATATGTATATATAGAGTAGAACCTCCATGGTTGATCACCTCCCTATTGACCACCTCCTTAAGTTGACCTGATTTTCACAGATCACACATGCATCACATTTATACTTCAGGACAGTAGACCCAGTTCCTTCTGTTGATCACCTCTGTATACATGTTAGTTTTCACAGTCCCTTGGGTGGTCAACTTAACAGAAGTTCTACCATATACACACACACACACATACATATTTATTTAATTTTCTATGATTTTAGGCATAAATACCTTACTTGTAATGTATCAGGCAATATTTTACTGTATTATATCTTCACCTACCAGATCCCTGTGAAACTAAGCTGGCATAATTTTGGTACAAAGGTTTGTACGTGTTTCAACTAGAAAACAGGAGAGATAACTGATACAGGTGCCCTTTAGCTATCCTCCAATTTCAAGAATATCAAGTTCAAAATCTGGTCCAAATCTCATTAGCTCAATGTGGGTGATGTTCAGGTTAGCCAAACTCTGGAAAATTTCTCCCGGCCTAGATCTAGCATCACCTTTTCTATTTAAATTTTTGTTTAGGAGGAGTGTTCTTGAAAAATTCTCCTAATTTTTATAATACCTGAAATGCCTCAAAAAGTATGCCTTTTCAGCATCTAGTCATTCTTCAGTGAGTGTTCTTTTAAAGCATCCTCTCTCCCCAGAGTCTGGGAATAGACCACAGAATTTAGGACAGGTAGATCCTTGAAGAGCTTGGCAAAAAAAACTCCTGTGAGCATGGAAATAATTTATCTTGAAAGCCATTGAAGGATCTTAAGGAGAACAATAGCAGATCAAAATATTATGTTCCAAAATGATCACACTGGCATCACTCTATGGAGTAAAGGGAAGAGATCTATTGAAGGAGAACAATTGGCTCCAAGTTCAGAAAGAGACGTTTCAAAGGCCTAAGCTAAGGTAGTCACAATATGGAGAAAGGGAATTAGGATTTAAAGTGAAGGCGTATAATTGAGGAGACGTAAAAATGTTAAGGCTGTGAGGTCAATAAATGTTAAGGCAAGTTACATTTGAACCTTTGTTTTTGGCTCACCTCTGTGCATGCTGGTAAAATTATCTACGGTAGAAACAGCAAAAAAAAGGTGGTTTTCATTGGGGTTTAGAGATAGTATAGGATTATGTTAGCTTTCTAGGGCACCCTAAGACTGGTTTGACCCTTTGGGGATATTCAGAAAGCAATTGTTTGGGGGCAGCGCTCATAGCTCAGTGGGTAGGATGCCAGCCACATACACCGAGGCTGGAGTGTTTGAACCCAGCTCAGGCCCACTAAAGCAACAATGACAACTGCAATAAAAAAAAGGCTGGATGTTGTGGCAGGCACCTATAGTTTCAGCTTCTTGGGAGGCTCAGGCAAGAGAATTGCTTAAACTGTGAGCTGTGACGCCACAGCACTCAATCCAGGGCAACAGCTTGAGACCCTCTCAAAAAAACAAAAAACAAACAAAAAAAGAAAGCAGTTCTTTGGGAGGCAACATGTAGAAGTAGATATGGGTTTGTTTTCTAAACTTTGAAGAAATCAGTATATACATGGTATTAATAACATGAAAATAAATTCAGTGGCCAAGAAATATTACAAGGATAGGGAAAGAGAAGAGACAAAATATTAGAGTAAATCAGTATTAAAAACTAGTGAATATTGCCATGCTTAATACATATCCAACCCAAAATAAACCAAATTAGGACAATATTCTGCATTATCTTTTATTTTTCTAGTTTTGGAAAATCTGGAGACTAGTCTCTGAGTTTAGATAATGATTTACCACAGAATTATCAGCCATTATTATGTATCCTAATAACTTGCAGAGCTTTGCCGAGATACATACTCTTGGACCTCATTCCTGGAAACTTCTAATCAGAAGATTTTTGATGCCTGGTCAGGTTTACAAATCTCAGTTTTATATTTATCCAGTCTCTTTCACATGGCTCTAAGAATTAAAGGTTTAACTGATAATGACTTAATTTGAGCTATGCATAAATATGTATATTGCTATTACATTATTTTAATCTCTCTATGCATTTATTCATAATTAATTGTGATAACTACCCATTGGTTCTGAGATTCAATTAAAACATTCTATGTCTATAATAAACTTAAGGAGAAACTTCTAAGAAATATATTTTCTTCTTTTTTCTTTTCCAATATAGTTCTTTTAAAGGTTTAATGCTTTAGTGCTCATTGTAATACCTTACATTTTGGGGTAAATACTTAACAGAGAGATAGAAAGAAAGAGAGAAAACTGTGTTAATATGTATGAAGATTGAGTTAGTATTCTTTTTGCGTATGTTTCATATTATGCATCAGTTATACTCAAGGGGCATTTTTCACTTAGAAATCCACTAGGTGGCATTACAAACTGTACTGTTTTAATAATGCATTGATTAAACACTTAATAAAATTGTGTTACAAAGCACCTGTTCATAATTTCTTTCAAATAATCTGAGCTAGGGTTTGTACTTTCATTTTAGATAGTAATAATTTAAGACTTTCCCTAAAATTGAGATTTATCAAAAATTTTATTGGAAATGTATAAAGTTGCTAAAGAATGTATATAATACATAAGGATATAGTTTGGGGGCACATTTTTATACTGTTATATTCTCAGTCTTCAGAGGCACCTTTAAATTCTCATAGGCTTTATATTTCAAAATCCCACCTGTTTTTGATGGATATTGTCTGAATCAGGAAATAAAAACAATGAAAATAGCTTAAATAGCAAAACCTCAAGAACATTTATTAATGAAAGTTGAGGCTAACTTGATGATGAAAAATACTTTCTTACATTTATACTTAAATGTCTTAGATATTCTGATTTTGTCTGCTTAAAACCACAAGTTTAAACTTTTTAATCACTTGAGGAGTCATTTTAGTCAAATATTCAATTGAAATAATTCTTTGTTTTGATAGGATTGAGTTTTAGTTCAGTATTTTAATAAAGACATTACATGTGTAACACTCCCCCAATCTAGGGAATAAATGTGCAGCCAGTCAAACATGATTAGAAAAAGAAATTAGAGAATTTTGGAAGAGACACTAGATGTAAAGTGGATTTAAAAAAGCAGGAAAGTATGTTCATGAAATATAGTCTTCCAAGAAATAATGGAGGCTGCAGAATTACACTTCCATGTCTTATAAATGCATTTCTGAATCTGTAAGGAAGGTGGAAATTCAGATGAGATGGATGAGTCAAGTGCCCACTCTGTTTGTTGGCAAGAATTACATTTGAAAAGAGTTAAATTGAAATTAGCTAGTGTGTTGTGGGAAGTGGCTTTAGAAATGTTTCAGCGGACTAAAGATATTGCTCACTGGATCATACAGTGGAAGAATGCAGCTCAGATAAGGGACTGGGGAGAAAGGATTCAGAGAGGTATGTATCATACAGACAGGTGCCAGATCCTGCCAGGGACCTTGTCAAGAAAAATTGCAAAGCAGAGATGGAAGAAGATAAAAGAAAAATGATATTGATGGGGATCAAAGCCAGGGAGGCTCAAAGCTCAGCAAAAGAGTTGGAAGGACCTCTTTCTCTTCCTATAAGCCTTCAGGGTCCAGAAGGTTACCAAGTTTCCCGGAAGCTATTCAACCCGTATAAGTCCAGGAATGGTGGCAGCATGAAATAGTGTGGAGAACTTGCCTGATCCCAGTGCTTGGTCTTGACTTGTGGGGCTCCGCTCTAAGGAGAGGGCTGTGTAAGACCAGAGAGCCAGCTTTCTTTCACTCGGATACTTCCTTCCCTGCCCTACCTCCACCACCACAAGTGGGAGAGTGCAGTGAGAGCCAGGGGTCAGCTTGAGTGGCCACTTTCCCCCAGTGGGAGTGTGCTACAGGCCGAGGAGCTCCCATGGTTTTTCACCCTGGTGTGTGGTAAACCTGGGAGGTTTGATTTGGGAGCTCCCTAACTGGCTGCATTTCGAGGAGTTATATGCATACACTTGCAGGTCAAACAGGTGAGATAGAACCTGCCCCCTCCAAATTAGAGTGGGCTCCTGGGGACACAGGGTGGAGTTCTGGGAGCTGCACTCGGATGGAGAGGAGGCCCATGTGAAGAAAGGTAATGGGAGAGGGATGTGGGGTTCTGATATGCAGTGAACAGGAGGGTGATCATTCCTCCTTTCTCACCTCCCCACGGGAGAATCACCGTGTTGGATCACAGCAGTCCACTAGAGAGAAACAGTCCCGCCCCAGGTGTCCCCCCAACCAGGCTGGCATGTGCAGGAGCCTGAGCTGAACATGAGCTGCAAGCCCTCCCCGCCGCAGTCTAAACTGCGAGAGAAGATTGGGCCGAGAGTCCAGCAGGCAGCGGTCCCTCTCCACCAGGCAGGTGCTCAGAGTTGAAGCTTCCATGGAGTGGGGGGCTCATGCCTTCCCCCTGAGGGACTAGACAGGACGCAGGGTGCACAGCTTGCGAAAGAAGCGGGCTGAGGGAGATTTGAGAATCACACATCCAGACTGTGAATCTCAAACAGCCCCGTCTCAACAAGATAACTTTCTGGTTGGGTCGGGCTACTTCGGCCCCTTCTTAACAGCTTATCCCAGAATCTGGGAGCAGACCTTTCAACCCTGTTGAAACAGCTACCGAATCAGCTATTGCAGAGCCCAAAGGTAAGCTCACCCAACCCAGCTCTGTCCAGCCTCGCTCCCCCACTTATCTCTGGTGGGCAGAGAATACAGACATGCTCATATTCTGGGAGGCTGATGCAGGAATATTACTTGATTTCAAGAGTTCAAGACCAGCCTGAGCAAGAGTGAGATCCCCATCTGTACTAAAAACAGAAAAATTAGTAGGGCCTGTGGCAAGTGCCTACAGTTCCAGCTACTTGGGAGTCTGAGGCAAGAGGATCACTTGAGATAAAGAGTTTGAGGTTGCTGTGAACTATGACACCACAGCACTCTAGCCAGGGTGACACTGTGACCCTAAACAAATGAACAAAATAATAAAAAAAAATGGAGACACATGTAGAAGTTCCAGGACCCACCCACTGACCGGGACATTCCAGTCCTACACCTGAGAGGCTGAATCCAGTCACAAGTCTCAAAAAAGAACACTGCAGCTTGCTCCTCTGGAAAGCACCCCCTGCTGGCAGGGAGGTCAACATGCACAGCCCTTTGCTGACTTGATCTTACAGGGTGAGAGTGACTCTCACCCACAAGTGTCACCTACTGGCTCAGAGATTACATGGGGCATGCTAATATATTTCTTTCATAGCCAAGAAGTACACAGGAACAAAGAAAGAGAAAGAATTTCAAATACCTCCATCCCCTCTCATTGAAGTGAGAAAGGGACTCTGCCCACACACACAGCTCACCACTGCTATAGCCTAAAAATAACAAGAAACTGAGAAAAAACACCACACAAAGGACAAATATAACAAAGGCTTCCATCTAAAACCCAGATCACAATCAAAGCACCCGCAAACAAAGTCAAAGGTTCTCACCCAATATATACTACAGACACACCTCTGGGACAGAGGTGAACCAGAAAGTCTCTTGTAAAAAGAAGTAAATCCCAAAATAAGCAACAATTGATCCAGATGAGAAGTAATCAGCAAAAGAACTCCAGCAGGTTGAGGTCCTCCTGATGGCAGAACAAGGCCTGTGCCAGTTTAGAAAGGAAGTTGCATCCTTGTAGGTTAATAGGACAGATAGGAATCGCCAGAAATGAACATGCAATGATTGCTTCCTCCCACAAAGCACAGAGAAAGTAAAGAACTGTGTGATAGGGATCTTGGGGACACCAGTGACCACATGGGATTGAGTGCTCAGATGCCCAGAGCAGGTCAGCAGGACGGAGTAGGCAGCCCTACTCCTAAGAAGAAAATTGACTGGCCTAGCTGCCACCAGAAGGTTACTTTGGCTCCAGTCCATTGACAGCCATCAGCCAAGGGGCTGATGAGCATCCCTCACTGCTGTACCATAATTCAGCCTGGAGACTGGCTCTCTTCCTGGGATGATCCTATAGGACAGAGTGGGGCCCAGTGACCTGTTTGGGGGCGCCAATGAAGCCCTGGGGTCCTTGGACTTCTTGTCCTTGTTGGGACAGGCTTTGGCCCAGTGCCCTTTGTTTTGTTAGATGAGGCACCAGAGAGCCCTTCTTTTGGTGGGTGTCTCAGAAAGTGTTTCAAATGTGGTGTCAGTGCTGCCTTTAACTGGATGTGCCCACCTCCTTTCCTCTGCTCCTTCTCCTGAGCCTAAGACTTGGGTTCAGAAATTCTGTTATAGAAAACAGAATTAGTGGCAGCCACCACCTCGTCCATGGAGGTGGTAGGGTCCTGAGCAAGCTTCCAGAGCTTTTTCCTAATATCTGGTGCTTCTTGGTTCAAGAACTTGTCCTTTGACATCATCTGTCCCTCATAGGAGCTGAGGTTGAGAGCAATATGTTTATTTTCTCCTGGAGCCGGCCCAGGAAGGCTGTGGTATTTTCCACAGGGCCCTGGGTTAAAGCAGGGACCTTAGAGTAGTTGACAGCCTTTTGCCTGGTGGCCTTACTGTGCACTAAAAAATGTTCTTTCTCTTACTTCTCTTCTGAGGAATTATTATGACCCTGGGTCAGTCTAGGCATTGCTGTCTCACCCAAGAGATATTTAGGATTCGAAAGGTGTAATCCAGTAGCAAATTTTCATGGCTTCATTAAAACTCTAGATTTCTCAAAATCATTCAGTTAGAATAAAATGTATATCTTTCTAAGTCAAATCAAGGGCGCTAAATTGCTGCTCACAGCCCTGAGACACCCAAAATGCTGCTTGCAGAGGCTGTCGTTAGAAAACTGTTCCTTTACTGAAGCCTGTTTAACCTCGCTTCTGTTTTGATTGTCAATGTGAGGTAACACAACTTTGCTTGGCCAAGAACAACCTGAAAATCCTGGGCGAGGGCTGGAGTGACCCTGAGTGTAGACTACAGATCCTGGGTTGCTGCAGCATCACCACTGACGGCTGCCATCATCTCTCAAAGACTCTCCAACAGAAATCAAGCCTAACGCATTGGATCTGTGGCCGAACCACCTCGGAATCGTCGGACTGAGGTTTCTGTGTGAGGCTTTGCAGGCTCCATTGTGTAACTTGAGGTATCTGTGGTTGTGGGGACAGTCCATCACTACCTTCAGCTGTGAAGACCTCTCTGCTGTTCTCAAGAGCAACCAGAACCTGGCCATGCTGGACCTGGGCCAGAACTCCTCAGGGATCCGGTGGAGTGAAGACGCTGTGCAAACCCTTGAAACATCAAAAATGCCCCCTCCAGATGCTCAGGTTGAAAATGGATGAATCTGATGTTGGAAATCCAGAAGCTGCTGAAAGAAATCCAAGCAATCAACCCACAACTGACCATCAAAAATGACAACCGCGGTCCTAGGAAAAAAAACCTTTTCATTACTTCATTTTCTAAATCTTTCTCTAAGGAAGTCCCGGGTCTGCAAGTATCCCCGCGAGCCTCTTTGAGGATAAGTTGGCTGCTGGGTTGCAGGTCATTTATATCCCTGTTTCTGTGTCTGTTTTATATAAAAACATGCACAAGTCACTTACCCCTGCAGATATTATGGAAATGTCCCTATCTCAGGACTGTTGAGAGAAATAAAGGTGAAAGCACTCATGAAAAGAAAAAACAAAAACACTCTGGATTACTCCTAGTCAGGGTGGTTGGTAGAGCTCTCCAGATCTGGTTTTGTTGGTTTTAATGCTAATGAACTAAAGGGTTTATGGCCCACAGTTGTTCTGAACTCTCCTGCTATTTCCACCAAAGGCAGGAGCCACCTTTCCCCTGGTGGAGGCAGAGAGAGCCCCCCTGAGCCCCTGTGTAAGGCCCCTGGGAGGTGAGGATGGGCAGCTTAGAGCAGGGACAGCCGAGGGTGGGCAGCTTGGAGCAGGGACAGCGAGGATGGGCAGCTTAGAGGAGGGACAGAAAGGATGGGCAGCTTGGAGCGGGGACAGCGAGGATGGGCAGCTTGGAGCAGGGACAGCGAGGATGGGCAGCTTGGAGCAGGGACAGCGAGGATGGGCAGCTTAGAGGAGGGACAGCTGAGGATGGGCAGCTTAGAGCAGGGACAGCCGAGGATGGGCAGCTTGGAGCAGGGACAGCCGAGGATGGGCAGCTTAGAGGAGGGACAGAGAGGATGGGCAGCTTAGAGGAGGGACAGCAAGGATGGGCAGCTTAGAGGAGGGACAGAGAGGATGGGCAGCTTGGAGCAGGGACAGCCAAGGATGGGCAGCTTAGAGCAGGGACAGCGAGGATGGGCAGCTTAGAGGAGGGACAGCAAGGATGGGCAGCTTAGAGGAGGGACAGCGAGGATGGGCAGCTTAGAGCAGGGACAGCAAGGATGGGCAGCTTAGAGGAGGGACAGTGAGGATGGGCAGCTTAGAGGAGGGACAGCGAGGGGCAGCTTAGAGCAGGGACAGCGAGGATGGGCAGCTTAGAGGAGGGACAGCGAGGATGGGCAGCTTAGAGGAGAGACAGCGAGGATGGGCAGCTTAGAGGAGAGACAGCGAGGATGGGCAGCTTGGAGCAGGGACAGCGAGGATGGGCAGGTTGGGGCAGGGACAGCCGAGGATGGGCAGCTTGGAGCAGGGACAGCTGAGGATGGTCTCTCAGCGTCAGTCTTCCTTAGCCTCAGACACTCCTTACACCGCCAGTGGTTTTCCTGCAAATTAAAGAAAGCCTGTACATAAAGTATTTTATCCCACTTTTTTCCTGGACGATTCAAAGTCCTGTGTCATAGCCTCTGTTCTCTGCTGTCCAGCTGGTACTGGGCCAGGTGCTGTGCAGAAGACTAACCACTTCTCCTTCAGAGCGTCTGGGTCAAACTTGTCACAGTTTGAGAGAATGTGCCTCAAGAGGATATTTAGAAGGATTTTTGATCCCTGTGCAACCACCTAGAAAGTAAACCCGCAAACAAAAATGGTGGAGAGGAAGAGACTTTACCAGCTGGGGGATGGTAGAGTGAGTGTCCCCAAGTAATGACCCAGGCGATCTGGTCAAGGTCATTAATAAAGGAGGGAGAGGGGAGGAAACTGTGTCATGTGGGGCGTGTGAGTGCTGTGTGTTTCCAAGATGAGATGGCCCAGACCATCTAGACGGGGGACAAAAGGAGGAAGGGAAGAGGCCTTATCCTCAGGGTCTGTTAGACCCAGGCTCCCTGGTAACAGCCCAGGCCTCTCAGGCAAAGAACTGGTTGAAATATCTCCTTTCTGATTCATGGGAATAGGGGCTATGCTGCAAAGCTAATGTAGCAGCCTCTTGTTTTTTAAGTACCAGGCCCCAGGACCTGTTGCTATAATGATTTTGTCATTTGGACTGGTGCTAGCACCAGTAGCTGAAAGACCAGCCACCATAAGGAAGGCACTTCCTGGGATGAAGCGAGAGAATTGGCTTGAAGATGAAGGAGAAAGTCCTGATAAATCCAGGGCTGTATTTGACAGTCTTCTGCTCAGGGAAGACATAGAAGGAACAGACTCAGAATTAATGCCTCAAGGTGACCCCAATCTGTCCGTGTATAAACATGTCTAGAGGCTATACCAACCCTCTGATGCTAAAAGGATCCCACAAAACAGGCACAACCAAGACCAGCCCTCCCTATTACCAGGCAAACAATTCACTGCAAGCAAGTGAGCCAGGCACTAGAGGGGTTAATGCTGACAAAATAGGGAGAGGGGAGATTGTTCACACAGGAAGGGGCTGCAGGCAATCCCATCAAACTGGAAGGAAAAGTCTACTGTCAAAACCAGTGCACAGCCCAGAAGCACAAAAGTCCCAGAGCACAGCCCTTTCCCTAAAGTGAAACAAGATGAGACTTCTTCCCGCTGCAAGGGATGCTTCCTGGGGATGGAAAGGAAGCCGTATTCAGTTACATAATTTTAGGAGGTTTATTCTGAGCCAAACTTGAAGACCACGACCAGAAGCCACACCCAAGAAGCCTGGAGCATGCGGACTCTTAAGATTCTTTAGCTGACAAGTGGTTGAAAGAGTTAGTCTTTGCCTAAAAGACCAGGAGTCACTGAAAAGAAATGGTTAAGGTCTGTTAGTTAGAGACAAAGCACCAGACAGACTTGGGAGGTTTGTTATGTATATTGAGGCCCTGCAGGTAGGTTTTGTTTAGCCTTAGGCCTGTTAGGGAGTCACAAAGGACATCCCTAGGAAGGGGAGGGGTATGATGAGGCCCTTCTGATCTCATTTCTCACGGTCATCAACTCAGTTTTAGGGATCCTCTTGGCAAGAGGAGGTCCAGTTAGTCATCCGCTGAGGGGCAGCCTTCAGATTTTATTTTAGTTCACAATCCCAGACACATTGTCACAAACTCCAACCCATCCCCGCAGCCTCCCAGGCTTAGCCAAGAACTCAACTGTGCAGTCTGAGAAACTGCAATGCTGGACAAGTAAAAGCTGAGGCACTGGCTGCAAGGCAGGAGCAGCCCCAGCAAGAGGGTTTGGGGGAGAACAGGTGGGCTGGCTTACCCAGCTGGAGTGATTCCCGTCACAGGACCCAGATGCTGGTAATCTGTTTCCAGGTCTTGGTGTGCTCTTGGCCAAACAATGACCAGACACGCCAAAGGCCAGCATGAAAGAAAGTTTGTGGAGAAAGAGCAAGATACATTTGCCGCAGATGAGAAGCAGGCCCTGTCATGAGGAACAGCTCTGTCTGTGGTCTGGGGTCCTGCTGTATATTGTCTAAGTTAGGTCCTCCTTGAGGTTGGTCCACTAAACAAAGAAAATCTTAAGGCTCCGCTATCAGCGACTCACTGACTGGACCCCTTTTAGCCAAGGGGATCCCTAAAACAATTGCTGCCCCTTAGAAAGGAGATGAGACAGGCCCCACGGGCCCTCTCCCCCAGGATGTCCTCTGCTGGTCACTAACAAGTCCACGGCTGTGCAGGCAAACCCACAAGTTCTCAATGAACACAACAAACCCTGGAGTCTGTCTGGTGCTTTGTCTCTGATTAACAGACCCTTTATCTTAAGGATTCCTTTTCACTGACTCCTGGTGTTTTAGATAGAGCCTAACTTTCAAGGAATTGTCACCTAAAAATCTTTAAACTCCCCCATAATCTGTAAGCTTCCTCTACCAGCTGTCCTACCTATTTGGGCCACATCAATGTATGTTTCCCACTTATTGATTAATGACCCCATGTGTAATCCCTGTTGCCCTAAAATGTATAAAACCGAATTCTAACCCTACCTCCTTGAGTTAGCCTGCTCAAGGCTTCTTGAGTGTGGCTCTGGGTCATGGTCCTCAAACTTGGCTCAGAGCAAACTCGCTTAGATTATTTTAGAGAGTATGGTTTCTTATCCCTCCACAGATTCAAACACCATTATGGAACCACTTAGATGGACAGTTAGTGACACAATAATTAGCCTTAGGTTACTCTAGGTCACATTCCAGATCCTACTGTGCCCAGGCTGCCTGGCCTTTGGGCTGGGGACATTGCCTGCAATCTTTTAGAGATCCTTCCCTTAGGTGAGACAATTACTAGGGGTAGCATCAGAACCCGGCAGCATCAAGGCAGGGCCCTCACACTTGTCTTCCTTTTCCAGATGTGGCGATTCCTGGAGGTGGCACCAAGCCAGGGTGCCTTCCTTTATCCCTGGGGGATCTGGAGGTCCTAACAATATACCTAACATTTACAACAGCTGTATCTTGTCTGTAGACACTATGGCACAGATATATTGCATCTGGATTTCAACCGAACTCTTTCTTTGTTGTGTAGTTTAGACTGGAAAGGTTTCAGATGATTATAATTAGTATTGTTTCAACTAACTTTTTCTTTAAGTAATAATGTTAATTCATTTTAGAAATATCAGTTGATAGCACAGCACCAGCGAATGTTCTTTCTACGTCCAAAGGTAAATATAACACATATGTTTATGTGTACACAAATGCATAATAACTACTGAAATAATAGTTTCATAGAATGATACTTATCCCTATTATGCTTAATGCACTCATATTTTCAATTTTATTTTATTCAATTATACTAACAAATTGATTTTATAACTTCACTACTGGATCCTGATCTTCTAACTTAGTATCTTACTTGCAGAAACACAGCCCCAGATGTAATTATATTGGTAATTTTGGTAGTGAAGCAATTCTAAGGGTATGGAGTTATGGAATAAAAAATCAAATTTTATGTTTATAATGAAAGGGTAATGGGATGAGAAATAAAGGAAGAAAGGAAGCATTGTGCATGTGTGAGTGCCTCTTTTCTTTATGGCTTCCTGATAGATCTGTTGGAATAAAAAATAGTAATAATATGAGATATGGGTAAGTTTCACTTTTAGCCTAGGAAAAACAAAAACCTGGTTGACTCTGTTAATAATGTATTCTAATGAGGGAAAAATGTATAATCATTGAAAATTATGTATAAAGCAAAAGATTGTTGAAAGAGTAAAAACTATATATTCTTAGTCTAGCTTTTTTAATGCAGGATCTCATCACTTGAAAAGAGGCTCAAGAAAGCATAGATGTTTTTAAAAAAATTAACATATAATCTGAAAAAAATCAATCACCTAAGAGTTGGGAATAGTTAAGGAGAGATGGCTCCAAATAAAGTTTTCTAGAATTGTGCATTGAGAAAATTATTGTCAGGTTATGGCTGCAAGAGAAATTCTCCAGAAATCCTCCTTGAATGAGTATCCTTAGGCTATTGGAAAATAGTAAAATAATCTTCTCTATCCTCTTAGTCTTGGGAGTAGATTCTATAATGCCATCTCTAGTTGTGTTGTTTACATACTTAGAAAAAAATCTCAATCATTGGTAACTCAGAAGAGGCGGATGTCATGACAGTATCAAATTCAGACCTGGTCTAATTTACACAATCTAAATGAATTCTGTAGAAAGATATAAACACCAGGACATAATGTATTATTATGATTAAAAATTAAAATAAGAAAATAATTGTTATCCCATGAGTTTGTTTCCTTAACCAATCAGAAGAGGTCAAATTTGCCTCTACTCATTTTTTTTCCTTCCCATCTCTTATAATATGACAAAAAAAAACCCTAGATATAAAGTTTTTCTCTTAACAAATCCAAGTTTCTTGAAAATGGGAAATTAAAGTTGCACAAATACTTTAAATATAGATCACTATTCTAATGTGTTCTTAGAAGAAAAAACTTGTTCCCTGGAAATTTTGTTCCAAGGAAAATGCCTCAGATCAGTGAGAGCAGAGAAAGCCACGTGCAGAATGGGGTGTGATTCCACATGAGATGCCAAATCTCCGCGTGGCTACCGAGGCTTTTCTGATCACCACTGTGCCCACCTCCAGGATTTAATGGGAAATAAACAAGTGCTAGATTTAAAATATATATAAAATTTGCTCTCAGCCACCTGTGTGGTCCTTTTTATCTGATCACAACACAGGCCTTAGTCCCTGCTTAGTTCTGAGAATTCAGTGTGACACTTTGTGACCAAAGTGATTTAATGTATAGTCAGCCAGTCACGAGTTCTTTAAGATACAGCCGGTCTTCTGTCACAGTCAGTCACCAGCAGGGCAATTCTGATGCCCTTACTTCATGCCTAAAATGATAACATTAGCTAAACCCCGACTGGTTAGTTATAGATACATAGAAGCTTTCTCTTTAGCCACTTAAAATTGACACTTTCCTCTGTCTCAAATTTTTCTATTGTGTCTTGGCATTTCTCGATTCATAAATACTTTACCTTTTGCCCTTAAGCCAATAGGGTCTCCTTTCTGGATATCCACTTCCCAGAGGCCTCGTATTATCTCATCCTCAAACCAAGGCAGCTTCCAGAAAATGCTTTTCCTCCTTTAATAAAACTCTTTCATCTTCGAGGGTTATTCCAGCCAGTTTTACTGCTTTCTCTTCCTCCTGTATTTACTCAGCCATCTGATACTACAATCTACTCCTATTTTTTCCCTGACCACCACTGTTTTCTGTAACAGCTCACTTTTCTTTAAGTCCGAATTCCATCCCTTTAGCTGTTCTTGTTTTCCAGACCTCTGAAGTATTGCTTCCTACTTTCTCTTTTTACATCCCTCAAGCAATAAAGCAACCCTGCACATGTGTAATTCCTGGTTCCATGCTTATACCAGAGCTGGTAATCATTGCTTGAAAAAAAAAAAAAAGGAGATTGTCATAAACATATTTTGACAATAGAGCAAAATTATAACTAACTAATTGAGATGCTGTGGAACCCACCGGTAGTATTAAAACATCAATTTGTTAACATCTCACTATCCTGTTTAATCAGGCATGCTTTGCAATGAATCTTTCTAAACATTTTAGTTCTCCACTCAAATACACTCCCAATAGAACACATTTTCTTCCTTTTTTAAAAATTTTTATTAAATCATAATTGTGTACATTGGTGCAATCATGGGGCACAATGTGTGGACTTTATATACAATCAGAAATATTTTCATTAAACTATTTAGCATAACCTTCATGGCCTTCTAATCACTATATGAAGACATTTATATTCTACATTTAGTGATTTTCACTTGTACCCTTGTAAGATGCACCGTAAATGTGATCCTACCAATCGCCCTCCCTCCAACCAGCCTCCCCTCTCCCCTCCCCTCCCTTGCCCCTTTCCCTTTTTCTTGTGCTATAACTGGGTTTTAGCCTTCATATGAAAGCTATAGATTAGCTTCATAGTAGGGCTGAGTACACTGGATACTTTTTCTTCCATTCTTGAGATTCTTTGCTAAGAAGAATATGTTCCAGCTCCATACATGTAAACACAAAAGAGGTAAAGTCTCCATCTTTCTTTAAGGCTGCATAGTTAGGTTTTTATGCAAAGGAAACAAAGTCATTTTATTAAAAAAAAAAAAAAAAGACACCTGCTCTTGAATGTTTATCACAGTACAATTCATAGTTGTAAAGATGTGAAATCAACCTAAGTGACCATAATGTATGACTGTCTAAAAAACAGTGGGACACACACACACACAAACACCCCACAGATTATTAGTCAGCCATAAAAAATGAAATAATGTCATTTGCAGCAATTTGGACAGCACTGGAGACCATTATCCTAAGTGAAGTATCTCAGGAATGAAAAACTGAATACTGTATGTCCTCACTAATAATTGGGAACAAAATGATGGGTAAACAGGGGCACAAAGCATAAAGGATATGAGAGACCAAGAAAAAGGGAAGGTAGGAGGGGAGAGGTGGGATAAAAATTTATCTGTTCGGTATTACAAACACTATTCTGGTGAACAAGCACACTAAAAGGTGTTACTTAGCCATTATATAAAATATCCATGTGAGAAAAACACTTGCACACCCTTAATTAATATTTTGAAATAAATGAGAATAATAACAATGGTACTTGTCCCCACCCCCTGCAAATACTGAAGGAACTGTAGCATCCTTCAGCAAAGAAGTAGGGGAACGATTAAGGTAACAGAACAAGGACAATTCAAGTTTCAGAGAACTATCATTTTTCATAGCTCTTTTGATTTTCAACTAATTTAGCTAAAAGTGCTTTCTCTACCTCCAAATCACCCCAGGCTTGAGGAATAGAAGGGCTTGGTAGGAGAAAAAATGCTTACTGTATCTTTTAAGAGAAAAGAATGCCTTCCCTACTCTAAATGCTTGTTCAGAGAAACTGCTATCATAGATCAGCCTTAACACATCAAAGTCTGTGTAAGTATAATAAGGCTTTGTTTATAGGGGTGTTGATATATATGTTGATGAAATCATTTTGGTTGTATTACCCATGGAAATTAACATAGGCAGTTCTCAGTATATCAAAATAAATAAGGCAAAAACTGTCTGCAGACATATATTTTAAAGCATCACTTCACACCATTTTTTACTCTAAATTAAATGTCTGGCCAATAGCTAAAAATCACTGAACACAGAGATGGTAGATGTAGCTTTATCATTTCCTTTCATTTTCAGGGCAGCACGATGGTTATTATTTTTTATTCCTCTAAGCTTTCTAACTACTTGCTCTATTTTTCATGCTCAAGGTAAACAATGACACATAAGCAAAAACAAGGTTTTCTCTGATTCTATCAGTTCTTCAGGCTTAAGTATAAAATTAAATCTAGCATCACCAAAATGCCAAATGTGGATTAGAGAGTTTCTTCATCTCTCAACAAATAAACTTGTACACTTTCCAAAATGAAAATTATTTTTGTTTTGCATATAAAATATGCCATATATTAAAAAATCAAAAAATGCAAGATGGAGGGAAATATTTCACTCCTTTATGTAAAAATAGAACAAATAGTAAAGTACAGTGGACAACAGAGATTGAAAGTACTTGAAACAATAGGAGTTAGAGTTGGTCATGGTTAGGTTAAAATCCTTTTACTATTAACACTCATGTCATGAACAGGATGTGACCTGGGCAGCTGGCAATCTCTGGTGACTGTCTCCTTAAGTAGTCTGCCGTCAAAAGCTAAACTCTTGACCACTAGGGGCGTACTGTTCTCTTTATAAAATACAATATGTAGGTAGGTAGATATGTATATATTTGCATGTAACATCATATGATAAAAATTCATTCTATAGTCATTTTGACTAAGCAGTTGACGAAATGGAGTTTGGATCTGAGGAAGGAGAGAGCTAGTGCCATAAGTTAGACAGTCATCTAAATGAGAAGATATATATTAAACAACTGCTATAAAGTGTGACCCATAGCAAACAAATAATGCTACTTTCTTGTCCTTTGTGCAGGGTTTGATAAGTGGAAATGAACTGATCACTGAGTACCTGAAATGCCAGGTAAGAAGGCATAGCAGAGGCCAGATGCCAGGGCTCACACCTACAATCCTCTAGGAGGTGGAGGCAGGTAGATTGCTTGAGCTCAGGAGAGACCAGTCTGAGCAAGAGTGAAACCCTGTCTCTACTAAAAATACTAAAACTAGTTGTTTGTTGTGGCAGGCACCTTATAGTCCCAGCTATTCAGAAGACTGGGGCAAGAGGATCTCGAGCCCAAGAGGTGAGGTTGCTGTGAGCTATGACACCATGGCAGTCCAGGACAACAAAGTGAGACTCTGTCAAAAAGAAAAAAAAAAAAAAAGAAAGCATCATAGAGATAGTCAAGGTAAGCCAAAAGCAAAGGCATATTGCCACGCTCACAACTCTTCCCGGGACCAATCTAGCTTATAAGGCTTCAGGCTAATGTAGTTATATGACTTAATATCATTTATGGTATGCTATTTTGTACTTTTTTTATTGTTGGGGATTCATTGAGGGTACAAAGAACCAGATTAAACTGATTGCATTTGTTAGGTAAAGTCCCTTTTATAATTGTTTCCTGTCCACAAGAGGTATGGCACCCTCTGTTTTCTATTTTGAATGATATTCCTTTTAAAAAAATATTTTTTGCAATATCCCTCCCCAAAACTGGAGGAAAAAAAAAAGCAAAAGTAGATTCACTACTTTTCTTTGCCTCACAGCACAAGTTAAATTCCATAATGGCAGGTAAAATGCATTTGCTAACAGAATACTTCCAGAAAGATAGTTTAAATCCACAGCAAGGTAAAATGCTGCTGTTAAACACACACATAACCACACAGGCATGCATATACACTCCACCTACATGCTTTTACTTTTCACAAACTGCCTTGCCTGGGATTGACTTTTAATGCACTCTTATAAGCAAATGCATTTGCCCTAAAGGCAAATTATATTCCTTCCTCTTGTCTTGAAAGTATTTTAGGTCAGTAGCACAATCCAGCTTCTAAAGTAAGAAGATTCTAGCATCTATTACACTTAAACATATCTTGACACCAGTTAGTACCTTTAGAAATGAAGTCAGGCTAAGCAGTTGATCTGCTCTGAGCTAAATAAGAAAACACTGCTTTTTTAATAAAGGGCACTTCACATTTCACATTTTTTCTATACACATCCCTCTACCCCACCATCCCATTCTGATTCTCCACTGCTGCTTAAGGATAAATCTATTTATTCTGCAAAAGAAAGCTGTTTGGTTCTATTCTACAGCAGGGACTGGGAGGAAGTAGCAGGTGAGGAGGATCACTGCCAGGAGCAGAAGCTAAGAGCGAGGGGACCATGTGGAAATCTGCAGTTATCAGGATCTGGCAAAAATAAGGGAACAAAGAATTTGCACAGAGCAACCTTAAGGTGCCACATTTATTCATCAGGTATCACTTAGAGTTTTGCTGATCAACTATGTCTGCAACTGGAAGAAGTAATTTTCCCTTAAACTTATTCAGAAGCCAACAAAAGGAGACTACAACAATAAATGTTTATAAAGTTCATCAACTATGGTCAGATTACCTATGTCCTGAAAAGAGTATACAGTCTCTTATCTCCATACATTATGTAACACCAATGCCGAGTATTTTAAAATAAAAATAGTACACCATGATATAAGCATAAGGAATTCCAATAGTCCTTTGTTTCCTATGATGACTTTTTAAAATATCATACGTAAATTTCTTTCAAAGAATTAGATTTGTATTTCTTGCTATCCTAATACCCTAAAATTGTACTTAGTCTGCAAAGCAAGCAACCCAGTACTGCAACCAACCATAATTCCTTTTTGTTTTACTTCTTCCAACAAAACTTAATAAATAAAATACTTAATCTTTAATAAAATTAAGTGACTTGTTTATTTTGAATGAGAGAAGTCTCAATTGTACTTGACAACAGATATATATCAATGCAAGGTTTGGAACATACCATGTTTGGAGAGCCTGGTCCATCCAGGCAAAACCACGGGAGCTCAGGAGAAACCTGGACAGGAGTTCCAGATTTGGGATTCATATGGGCAATTTAATCAAGGAAAGTGAACGATAGCCCAAGAGAGTGCACGGTGTACAAAGAAAAGATCAAATACAGAAGTAAAGCAAACAGTCACAGCGCCCAGCAGGAGAAAGACAGATGGGCCCAGGAAGACTGAAAACTAGTCACAGTGCAAGAGGAGGGAACGGTAGCTGAGGGAGGAATTTAGAGAGGGGTGGCCAACCACACAGAAGGCTGGATGATCAAGCACCTGAGGGAGATCTGAGTTTGGCAACTGGGAACACTTGGCAATGTTAGTGAGCTCTGCTTCAACAGAATGGGTGATTTGAGCAGCCGCCAGGCTCCCAGAAATGGAGAAATAACAGGAAATGCAGAAATGGTGAGTAAAAACAGCTCTTTAAAGATGGAAGAAGAGAAAGGACATTGTGAGAAGAGAAAAAAGGACATTTCCTCTTTTGTTTCTTCCTTCATTTCTTTTCCTTTTTCTTTCTTGAAGGTTGTGAAGATTTAGCTGGTTTGAGGGTCAAGGTAAAGAAAATAAAATACAAAAAAAATTGATCAGTGATTATTGTACTAGCTCTTGCAGGAAGCTCAGGGGAGGGAGTGACAGAATAAGAGCACAGGTGGAAACTTGGCTCATGGAAGTGAGTTCATGCTTCTTCCTCCACCTCTAAGAATGAGTAAGGTAAGAATGGATGAATGAATAAACAAGTTTAAAGATGCAGTAAGAATAAAATTGAAGGAATTTATGTCCAATGGTGAGAATGTGCAGTAGAGGTTTGGAATGAAAGACCTAGAAACAGTCCTAAAACTATTTAGGATTAAGGAGGAAAGGATTCTAATATTCTCAGAATGGGAACTCTTCAATATACAGAAATTTTGATCAAATTGGAAAATGCCTCCTCATTTGAGTATAAAAAAATTAGAAATCAAGAAGGGATCTTCTATTAATATGCCTGGTTAAGAGATTCTACCTAGGTTAGTCAATAGTATTTTTAGAAAGAATAATTTAGATCCCTTTTGATATTGCTTATTTGTACCTATATTTACAACACTTATTTTAATCACACTATGAGTCAATGTGTCATAATTTAAACTGTAGCCTATCCATTCATTGACTTTAAGTCTCAAGTCTGGATCACGTTTTTAAAATAGTAATGATTTCTTAAAATCTCTCTTCTTTTTTATGCCAGTCCATTTTGAACTCAGTACACTAGAGGCTACTAACTTAAAAAGTCACAGCTGTTTCTTTGGGGTTTACCAAGCCCTGGTCAGATGGCATGAAGTTTCCACAGTACTTTTACTCAACTTCTGCCCTGGGGCATAGTCCTTTGTGCACAAGCATCAGTCTCCTGCAGATCTGTGAGCAGGGACCAGACCTTTTCAGCTTCCTGGCTCCTCAGCAGCTAGAACAAGGACTTGTCTACTCTATGAGCTCTTCAACAAACATTTGATGAACTGAATATTGCTCTCCTTCTATGTTTAGTATTCCTTCAATATTAGAGTTAATATTTACATAACGTTCAGTCTATCTATGAAAGCATTACTATTTGGCCATGTTAATTCTCTCATTTATCCTGCTTCAAGGGCAGCCTCTGTGAAAGATTCCTGAGATCCCCAGAAGAATCAATCCTCTCTTTGTACCACTAGCCCTGTTTACAACATTTGTTACTCCATACCATATTATTTGCTTTTACTTTCTCCTCTTCTTCAATAACTATGAGCTCCATCAATGCAACAAGAACCTCATCTTATTTATGTCTAGAGCCACGCCCTAACACAATGCCTAGTACCCAGCAAGGACTCAAAAGATGTTTGTGAATGAATAGTATTCATATCTTTACAATCCAATAAATCTATATGTAGCAGACAGAAATAAAAATAATGATCAGTATTTGATTGTAAACAAAAGAGTAACACCTAAAACATAGCATTTCCTTATTAAAATTTCCTTATAAATTATTCTCACCAACTCTGTGAGACAGGCCTTATTTCCACCCTTACACTACAAATCACAAAATACATTTACCAAGGACATATCTGCCTATCTCTAGCCAGTGTCAATGTTTATAATCACATTTGTCATGAGACACTAAATTTCCCATTTATTTGCTCTGGATATACTTAAAATGTGCAAAAGGATTGCAGTAAAACTGTTTTTACTTATCATTTTCATAACTGATTTTCCATAAGGAGAAATATGGGGTTTTTTTAATAGGGACAAGCTTTGAAGAATATATTTCAGTAAATTGTCTTAAAAAAGCTAAATTATTTTAAAATAACATAATTAAAATGGCCAACATTTGGCGTATTATTTCACATGTCAGCTCTTAAAGATGTAACACACACTACAAAAACCTTATATTGTAGAATGTATGAAGGAGGAACCAAGTAATAGATTGCTGTCTTGTATTTACAGTTACATAGAATTACAAAGATTTTATTAAATCTGTTGGGTGAATGCCATTCAAACGTAAAGTTAATTTAAATTTAAAGTAATAAAGACAGTAGAAATCTAAATCTCATTAATGTTTTTGGAAGATAGATGAGAAGCTAGAGACAATATTTTTTCTAAAACTTATCAGTTCTGTTTCAACTGTTCTGATGCCAGTTTATATGATCCAATACAAAGTGTACTGACATTATCAGTTGCTTCTGAAGACTAAATTAATAAAATCAGAAAGTTCTAAGGAATAAAAATGAAGTAGGCTAGAAGAATGTAAGAAGTAACACTATAGGGAGAAGTCAATACATTCAAACTAAAGGGAAAAAATTCAGTGGAAATTTTCAAATACGTTTCCTTTTTCAATTGCCACATAAGCTTTTTATTGTGTAGAAACTTCATCATGAAAAATTTTTATTTTACTTATTGTTGAGTGATTGAGACAGGGTCTTACTCTGTCACCAGACTACACTACAGTAACCTGGAAATCTGGAGCTCAAGCCATCCTCTTCCCTCAGCCTCCTGAGTAGCTGGGACTACACGTGTGCACCACTATGCCATATTAATTTTTGTATTTTTTATAGAGACAGGGTCTTGCTGTTGTTCAGGCTGGTACTGAACTCCTAGCCTCAAGTGATCCCCTCCTCTGCGCATTGCAAAGTGCTGAGATTATAGGCATAAACCAGTGCATTCTGCTGGAATTTTATTTTTAAAAATAAACACAAATGTTTTTATGAAATTCTATGATGAACCAAGTCCTTCTTTGGGGCACTTTAGATATGTGATCTCATTTATTTTCTTCTATTCTTTTTATACAGAGTCGCAATCTGTCGCCCTGGGTAGGGTGCCCTGGCATCATGCCTAACAGCAACCTCAAACTCTTGGACTCAAGTGATCTCCTTGCCTCAGCTTCCCAAGTAGCTGGGACTATAGGCACCCACAACAATACTCAGCTATTTTTTTTTAAGAGATGGTCTCTCTCCTTCTCAGACTGGTCTCGAACTCCTGAGCTCAAGAAATCTCATTTATTTTCATTTTAACTATGCTATGTATACATTTTTATAAGTACGAATGATTTCAAACTCCATGTCCATGGATCTAATTTTTATTTTATTTTATTTATTTATTTAGGACAGAGTCTCAAACTGTCAAGATTATAAAGTTTCACACCATAGGTAGAATGCTATACTGTCATAGCTCACAGCAACCTCCAACTCTTGGGCTCAAGCAATTCTCTTGCCTCAGTTTCTTTATTTTTAATAGAGACAAGGTCTCACTTTTGCTCAGGCTGGTCTCAAACTCACGAGCTCAAGCAATCCAATCACCTCAGACTCCCAGAGTGCTAGGATCACAGGTGTGAAACACCACACCCAGCCAGATCTAATTGTTAGAAATTATCAAAAAGAATGAAATTCACTAAATTAACATACACAAAAGTTTATCTAAGGTTCCTCTAAACCTACAACTTTACTTCTGCTATATGATTAAAATGCTAGAATGTGTATCAAATTTAATTTCTTGAACCAAGTTTATTCTGGGCCTTGTAGAAACTAAATAATCAAAATAATTAACGTTTGGAATACAGTGAAATATAATATTGTTTTCTGAAAGAAACAAAACATAAGAAGTACCATGTGTTCAATACTTTCGAACTGAAGGCTCTCCATAAAAATAATTTATAATAAATAAACTAATAATTTAGGAATTAGTTTCTTCCATGCATGTAAACAAACCCACATGGAATACACCGCTAGTCTAAGTGTTTAGACAGTTGTTTAGGCACAGTACCACTTTCATCATTTTTTCTTAAATTTTATATTCAATTTTGTGAGTCTATGTTTACTCTTAATACCATGCCTCCTAAGTGAAAGTCCATTGCAAATCCAGGTGAGTCTGCAGTAAAAAGAAAGGTGATTACAATGGAAATGAGTGTCATTTAACTACCAGAACAATTATAAAGAATAAAGTGAGAATAATGGAACATGTAAAAGGCAGAGCTCTGATGAAAGCATCAATTATTATTAAGCAGCATAATGGAAAAATTATTGAAATAAAAAGATTATTACTCATTTGATGAGAAGATCAAAATAACTGTGATATTCCAACAGCCTAACATTGATACATTAGATGAGTGTTAACTTTTAATGCGTTTTTTTTTTATTTCTCTTACCTCACATCTAAACTTTGTATGAGTTCGTTTTTAAGTACTATTTGTTTGAATTAAAAGAAAGACCACAATAGTTATTGTGACTTACTACAGTGCAGGGGAATCATTATTTTTATTATTATAGTGTTACACTGTATCATTATTACCACTTATGAGCCATTATACTATGGTGATTATTATTACTAGTATTATTACTAGATATGTGCTGTATCTTCAGGAACTCAAGTTACATACTAATCCAACCTGACATTCTCAAGAATGTATCTCCAGCATAACCTGGAGAGTGCCTGTACTTTATGGTCCTATCCTCCACACCACACCAACTGAGGCTCAGCCCTGCTCATTATTTTCAGATTGAACCACATAACCAAATTGGGAAAAAAACATAGTTCAATGAAGTAACCCAGTCAGAACTAGAAGTTTTAAACTAGAACACTGTGGTAATTTCCATAACGTTTCTTACACTTGTTGAAAATTAGAAGATTATAAAGTTTCATTCAAAAAGTTATCAAGGACATAAAAAGTCCCTTATACTTTGTTTTCTAAGTAAATGGGAACTTTTCTAAGAAACGTTTTGGTTAATAAAGCAATACACACTCATTGAGAAAGAGAGAGGATAAGGAAGAGAGTTAAAGCAGTTCTGTAAAATAGGAAATAAAAATGTAAGAATGTAAGTCTTCATTTTCCTGTTTCTTTCACCATAAGTAAATGTTAATGGTTCTTTAAAAATCTTTTTTAATTTTATCTATACATATGTTTGTTATTTATATCTCTGTATAGTTTTATCTTGGCATAAATGCTCTCAAACTATTTGAAATTTTATATTTTACTTGTTCTGACTTTAAAATATATCTTTAGTATCTCTATAAGTACCTAGAAAACTTGCCTATTGGTTTCCATAGCTGTGTGGTATTGTACTGAATAAGTATATCAAATTTACTTTACCCTTATGGAGGCTGACTTGAGATTTTATTAATTAAGAAGTTGCTGTAGAGGCTCGGCGCCTGTGACTCAGTGGGCTAAGGCGCCAGCCACGTACACCTGAACTGGCTGGTTCGAATCCCGCCTGGGCCTGCCAAACAACAATGACGGCTGCAACCAAAAAATGGCTGGGCATTGTGGCGGGCGCCTGTAGTCCCAGCTACTTGGGAGGCGGAGGCAGGAGACTCGCTTAAGCCCAGGAACTGGAGGTTGCTGTGAGCAATAATGCTAGGACACTCTATCCAGGGTTACAGCTTGAGGCTCTGTCTCAAAAAAAAAAGGAAGTTGCTGTAGACCAGGTACAGTGGCTCACACCTATAATTCTAGCAATATGGAAGACTGAGGCAGGAGGATCACTTGAGGCCAGGAGTTCAAGACCAGCCTGGGAAAGGGTAACACTCCCATCTCTACCAAGAAAACATATGTACAAAAATTAGCCAGGCATGGTGGAACACTTCTGTTGTTCCACTTCTGTAGTTCCAAAACAACTACATGGGAGGATTATAAAAAGTCAACTATGCTCTACCTGGGTGATGGAGACTCGAAAAAAACGTTCCCCAGTTCCCCTAAACTTCCATGAATTCTCTTGAATTCTCTTGAATTCATAGAGACATCTTGAAATAATGATATGTTATTTTAAATGACCTGAGGCCCAGAAAATATTGAAAATGTTGAAGAAGTACAGCATCTCTCCCAAAGATCAAATAAGCCAACCATAACTGAAAATACACCAGGAATTTACAGGAAACCAATTCTGTTTTCCACATAAAAAATAATCACAGAATTAGGCTGTGATTTTTCAAATACAAAAGTAGAACATCATCAATTAAAAATTAAAAAGGATACTTCCTAAAGATGAATACAAAGTCCAAGAAACCTTACAGGTAATAAGAGCTGGAAGAATGAGGAAAATAATCATATTTTAAAATCTAGCAGAACTAATATACCATGAGATAGCCTTATATGTACTCACTCAACACTATTACATTCTATCAAATGATAAATTTGTCTAATTTTAAAGAGTAAAATTATAGTTTCAAGTGTTTAAAATAATCTTGCTTCACCGATAATTTCACTTGATGCCAAGCAATTACCTTCAAATTAAAAGGTTCTTCATATTTAGAACTTTCTTAGGGATTTAGAGGCAAAGATCTACCTTATAGTAACCAACAAGAGGGAAAAAAAACATTGATTAAATATAATTTAGAAATCAGTACACAGATGATACCGCACAAAGGAATGGAGGGACAGAGATTATATAGACAAACCAAAATAAAGGATATTTGGGTTTAATTATAATTTTTCTTTACAGATTCCACGGATAGCATTTTGAAGTCAAACATTCTTTTCTTGTTCTCCAGGACACAAGAATGCAATTACTGATGGAAATATAAGATGGCCTTTATTTCATTCATTTTGAAAATAAGAAGAAGATGTTCTGTCTAGTCTGCATAACCTGACTAAAGGTTTGACCTACTGTGGTGATTCCTCTAAACATGGCTCCAAACGTGCCCTAGAATCTTACAGTACAGCGAGTATGAACACAGGTTGGAAAGGCCTAGGTTCATATCCCCTGTTCAATGAGTCAATATCAGAGTGATTTTAGGAAAGCTCTGAGTCTTGTTTTCCCAACTATACCCATAGTTATTTTACCTCCTGGGCTGCTGTGTGGATTAACTGATATAATGAACTCAAAGTGCCTACCACTATCCCAGTGCCAGGTCACTCTGGTTAACCACAGCTCATTATGAAATAGTGATTCATGCTTTACAGTGTATGCCTCATGCTGCAATCACACTGGAATCCATAACTGTTCGCTGAATGCTCTCTGATTATTTCTGGTTGATTCATACTGTTTCCTCTGTAATTGATGTCTCATTCCTCCATCATTATCTACTGAAATATTATCCTTCTTTTAACAGTTTTGCACATGTTACTTCCTTTATGAAGCCTTTTTTCCCAATCTTCATCTATTATCAGAACCCCTAAACTATGAAACATCATGTTCCCATATTTACATCTGGCCTTACAGTTGTATGTCCTTGTCATACCTTAGATTGGAAGCTCCTAAAAAGAACACTTTTTTGTTCTTTCTTTTTGAGACAGACTCTCACTCTGTGCCTGGGGTAGAGTGCCCTAGCATCATCTTAGCTCACAGCAAACTCAAACACTTGGGCTTCAGGGATCCTCTTGCCTCATCCCCCTGAGCAGCTGGGACTGCAGGCATCTAACACAATGCCTAGCTAGTTTTTCTATTTTTAATAGAGACACAGTCACACTCTTGCTCAGGCTCATCTCGAACTCCTTAGCTCAGCTCCATCCATCTGTTCTGGGATTGCAGGTGTGAGCCTGGCCCAAGAACATACTTACTTATCTTTGTAACTCTTCAATATTTTCCACATTTAACACAAAATGAGCTATTGAATTCCATGTATGAGCACAGAATATATGCATTTTCAGAAGTATACACAAACAGGTGGTAGAAATCTGGGAAGGTAAGTTTCAATTCTGTATCCTTGCTCAGTGTAGCCTATGTTCCACTGAATTTGACAGACAAGTTAGTCATTGTGCTTTGTAATTATAACTGTTTCCCAGTTTGGCTGTTGATAGAATTTATACCCATTATGTTCTCATTATTTTGCATCTATCTGTGGGGTATCAAGAAGGGAATTTAAATAAACATATATTTATTCTGTCATCATCTATCAGAAACTCAGACTTATATTTGGAATAAATCAATTTAATGTATGTATAATGCATATTAACTCAAATACTTCAATTCTCTCATATAAACATGTAACTATTTCTGTTTAAAGTTACTTAATTCTAAAACTAAGAGTAACTGAACAACCTGTTACTTCACTATAATTTCCTTTTGTACTTTCAAATACATCAGCAATACAAGCATAATAAGTTCACACAATATTAAAATATGCATATGGAATATGTAAGCAGTATCAATTATGAAATATGAAAAAGTTCACAATGCTAAAAAGAACACAAAACTAAAAGAAAATGACACTTAAAACATTAAATATAGTGCTATACCTGAAAGAAGAAAAAAGGCCAAGAGTAATCACTAGAAAGTTATTATCTTATAAAAATTGTAATCTATATCATTTGACATGAGTAAGAAGTTTACAAAATGATAGTAAGATATAACAGACTGATTAGAAGAAGCATAAACTTTATCTTTCACTATTACTGTTTTTTGAAGGCGCTTTGCGTAGTGAATGATTTACTATTGTCGTTAACCTGATCTGGATGTGTTACTATCAAAAGCTGCAAACTCTGCTAAAGTAAAAAAATCTAATCTTATAACAGGAATGGATGACCATTAGGGATCATGTTAAAACCACAAACCTCATTTCAGTAGATACCTTATCTCACATAAAGTATAGTAGTACACATAAAGCATCACTGGTTTACCTCTAAATGATCCAGTCCCTTCAGGAAACTGGGTGTAGTTTTAATAAAATGGGACTCATAAGTTTTTATTACATTTATAATGAATGCTTTTCAGTTTTATAGGCTCTTAGAAGGAGCAATTTAGTTTCTCTATTAAAACATGACTTTATATCCTTCACAACTCTCAGGTTTCAATTTTATGTTGCCACCATTCTAAATATAAATGAAGATATTGAAGTTTTAATAAAGGTATAGAGTTGTTTTTACTGGCATGTATGGGATCCAGGTTTAAAAATTTACAGGGAAAAAATACAGAAAATTAAAATCTCTTTCTATTCTGATTCTTTCTGTACCTTGTCCATCATACAACACTAATCAATGATTACATCAGGGTATATAATATATTTAGGTATTAATAAAACAGGATTCATGACATTGCCTTTTCTCAGAATAAAGTATAATCAAATCTTGCTTTACATGTCTTATTTGCACAGTGGAGAATGTAATACTATTTAATTTCAGTTGGTGAATCTTTAATCAGTCTCTTTATTATATCTAATGTAACCATATACAATTTTCAGACATATTGGCGTTATTTACACCATCAAAGTCTAATTCAGGGCCAACAGCAGGGATTATAACAAATGAACTAAAGTTAGCTATACGACATTTTGTTTACTTTCCCAAATAAAGAACACTGGATCATATTTAAGGAGCTGATAGTTTAAAAAACGACTAAGGGCCATGGAGAACTCATGATCTGCTCAATAAAAAGGGGGAGACAGACACATAAACAATTAGTACATTATAAGATGGCTATCATAAACAATAAATATAATACATATCTATATCCATAAAAATTATGGGACCAGTGGGAAAGCAGTAATGGAAACAACCAACTCTGCTTAGCAGAGAAAGAAATACTTCATGGAGATGATGTTTCATCTAGAAATTGGAGAACAGTAAGTAGCACACCAAATAGATAAAAGATGAAAAGGCATTGATTGTAAATTATGGGAAGAAACCATACACATGATTGCTAAAAAAGATATAGTACTTTTGCAATAATTACTATTTTCACTGTTATTTATTTTATTCAACAACAATCTAAACAAAATTATAGAGTAATAGTGGAAAAACAAAGTTTTCCCCTGTGGAAAATTCTTTTACATTGGGTCTTGTACAAAGACAAAATCAGATCCTATTCATATAATCCTGATTTCCTTCTTGGCTTATTTGGATTTTTTAGGAACAATGCTTTCATATGAAAAATCTAGTATCAAACTTTTGAGAGTCCAAAGATATCATCTAAACACAAACAATTCAAAAGTAGATATGCAGAGCATGCCTACATCCCACAACTATATACTAAAAATCAATGTGTTAGTCTCTAATCAATATCAATCATATCTAACCCATAGGCAATTGCTTCCATTTCAGTAATGTAATCTTTACACATTTTTTGGAGAACTGTAGTATGACTGCTATGGCCTAAATGTTTTTATCCCCTCCCCAAATTCTTATGTAGAAACCTAATCCATATTGCAACAGCATTAAGAGATGGGTCCTTTAGGAGAGATGATTAGATCATAAAGGCTCCACTGTCATAAATGAAATTAGTGACTTGTAAGGAAGCTTGTTTGTCCCTCCTACGATGTAAGGACACAGTAGGAAAGCAATATTTACATAGAACGAGCCCTGAATCCCCTGGCATATGGAAGTTACTATGTATACGGGATGAGACCCTGAATTCCCTAGCATCTTGATCTTGGACTTCTTAGCCTCAGAATGGTAGGAAATAATTTTCTGTTGTTTATAGGCTACTCAGTCTAAGGCAACTTTTTACAGCAGTGTAACTAGACTAAGACATTAACCAATCCACATGAAAAACTAGAGAAGAACCTCAAAGCACATCTTTTGAGAAGTAGCTTCTTGATTTGACTAAATATGCTTTTAGCTTTGTAACAAATACATTGGTCCTATAATAAAGTAGAATTGTCAGTGAAAAACATCCAGAAGTCAAATGAAGAATTTATTTCCTTTGACATCACGTTGTTAACTTACCTTCTATGACCCCCCACTCTTAGCAGAAAAAGTCAGTGCAATTAAAATCCATAGATAGAACTTAAATTTGTCTGGAAATGGGACCTATTAATTGGAGTGCTGGCCCTTAGTAAAACTTGCTAACAACTCTCCGATTACAAGTTTTGAGAATAAATATAACTGTATTTGTCATGTACTTATAGCTTCCTGTCACACAGAATTCATTGTTACGGAAGTGTCTTTCTTTCTCACATGGAGGCCTATAATTTAAAATTATCTACTCCAAATAAACCCAATGGGGCAAAGATGAGTGTCCTCACAGTCAGTTTCACTCATGAACCCAGCCAGCAATTCAAGTACCTCTACTTTGTTCTAGGTTACTGCACTCTAATGATCGACAATAAAGAGGATATGTAGAATTGACTCTGCACAGAAACTGGCTGAAACAGTGCTAAAATGTAACATCAAAGAAAAACATTATCGAAGCAAGAAGGGACTTTGGGGAAATGGACTACTTCTCTTTAGGAACGGGATAAAGAGATAATAAGCAATTTTACTCCATCAACTATAGTTGACCCAATACTGATGGATGAGTAGAGTAGGAATGGAGATGACTGTGCACAGTTTGTTTTGAATTTGTAGACATCTGGACTCTTCAAATTCATTTTGGAAAATGGTAGATAGAAACAAGCAAGATAACAAATAAATCAACAGATGTCTACCATACTGGGAGACCATACTTAGTACAGATGACTTGAACACTCATCTCTGGCCCCAGATTATAAACATTAATAGTTAAGAGTAAAAATTATAGCCCTCTGAAAACAGGCTATTTGCTATCTAGAAAATCAGAAGTGAATATTAAAATCGCCTAAACCAGTACTATTTATTCAGATATAGATATGAGGAAATGGAAAGGGGCTAATGTTCAAAGAGATATTTCCTTTGAGACAAATTGTTTCTTAAACAAATGCTACCATAAAAAGAACTCAATCATCTTAATAGGCAAGACATTTTGTTGTGTTTGTTTTACCAGTTCATTCAATAAATATCTATTGAGGATATTCTTTGTGCCACTTCTTGGCACTGAGATGAGCAATAAACAAAATACCAGTTCCTGCTCTTATAGAGTTTTTATTCTAATGAAGGATGTCAGATTGCAGTAAGTGCTTTGAAGAAAAAAAAGAAGGCAAGAAAGGCATTATTTTAGTAATGTGGTCAGGGAAAGTGAGGCATATGATTTTAAAACAAAAGAAAAGATAGGTAGGCTAGGATTATATTACATTGAAAGAAATCAGTGTTTTTTCTTTTAATTAAAATTCAAGGACCAAAGACATTCAGTGAATTAGATTCATAACACTACTTGTTCTGGCCCCCTGTCACCAACAAACATTAGGTAAAATCATTTATCTCAGGTTCTTCTTTTCCATTTTCTGGAAGAAGGGACATAGATTTGATATAAAGAACCATAAAAACTAAAATGATACTCAGGAAATCATGCAGTACAATTGGTAATAAAGCAATGTAATTCTGAAAAACTTCCAAATATTTGAAAAAAATCACTGAAATTGAAAACTTATATTGGAAACAATTTCCCCGTCTTGGGACCATTACACTGATTACCATTGTCAGAACTATCTTAGGAATAGTTTAAAATGTTAATACAAAAGAACTGCTGAATAAACTCAGATTACTCATTCTCTTAAAGTCTAACCATCCTAATCTTCACTCCGAAAGGAAATAAATCTCACTTTAGAAAAATCATTTATCACCTTTTGTAGAATCTACATTTTAAAATATTATTCTAAAATAATATAATTTCTCTAGTGGATGAGAAATTATCATGTCTTGTCTAAGAATTTTCAGTGACTAAAGACAAATCCTGCTGTGAGTGGTTGTGAAATTACTTACAAAAGCCCACTTTGCTCACTGATGAAAATGTCTCACGAGAGGCATCTACTTTTAAAATACAATTTTAAATCCCCTTCTGTTAAAAATAAATTACAATATGAACTGTAAAGCATAAAATAAACTGATTTTTATTTATAGTAAAACACAGTGCATATTATCACTTCTGCATTATAATACACATGAAAATATCTCTGATGGAAATATGATATTCTGTATAATTTTCTAAGTATAATTAGTATCTGATAATTCTGACTAAAATATACATATTGTGATACATAGTGAATATTAGCACTTAAAGCAGATATAGTTGTCTATTTTAAATTGCACACAAACTTCATAGACGCCTGCCTATAATAATATTACATGATCTATAAGCTTTGTTATCCCTGTACTATACTATACTTTATACTCTACTACACTTTGCTGGATTATGAATAACATAAAAATTAAAAACTTCTGTTCATGGCCAACATTATGAAGTACTTTCACGCTTAAAATATTATGTTGAATACTTTCCCATAATATAGAAATCATTTGGTATAAACATCAAACTGTGAGTACGTTTTAATATCTCCATTATATGCTATAGGGGAGTTAACTGACCTACTCAAGATCACAGGTTAAGAGCACAGGATTCAAACCCCTTTTATGGGGATTTGTGTAGTCATTCCTTAAACACTTCTGTTGGTAGATGGACTAGGATCCAATATGTGGCCAAAGAGTAATGAGACTACATTCTTTTTCAGAAATATATCAGATCTCATAGATTTCCTTGGCCCATTCCTGCTGCTATAACAAAATAACCCACTGAGTATTAATTAATGAATAGAAGTAATGAACAGAAGTTTACTTACAATTCTAGAGGCAGAATTGTAATAAATAATAAGTACAAGGGACTACTACTGGGTGTCTGCTGAGGGTTTTCTTTCTGCATCATCTCATGGTGGGAGGGGTGAAAGGGCAAAAAAGGACAACACTGTGTTCTCACATGGCAAAGGCAGAAGAGTGAAAAAGACCTAGGAGATCCTCTTATATAAGGTCACTAATCCCATTCATAAGTGCTCTGGACTCATGGCTTAATAATTTCCTAAAGGCCACATCTCTTAATACTACCCCACAGGTGATTAAGTTATGACAAATAAATTTATAAAGACATTCAGATAACATCATTCATCAAATGAGTGCAGTCATTTAATGTGTTTTCACTCAATTTCTATATATCAAGGGCATTATCTTTGCTACAGTCACAGAACTTCTCTAAGGGGAATATAAGTGAACCAACTTACCAGCTCCTCAGGAAAATCAGTTCCATCAGAGGTCACAAGAACATTTCATAGGTTTAATGCTCTCTTGCTACCCAAATATGTGTTTTTCTCCATCTTTACATCTTGGAATTGCTCTAGCCCTATTATCTCTTTGCTGATGCTCTGGAGCTGAGCAGCCCATGGGAACAAGTTGAGGCTATTGATGAAGGGGACCTTATTTGATATGCACCAGGAATCAGACTGGCTAGGGTGAGTCCATTTATGCCCCGCTTGCTTGAAATATCATTACATAATAGCATGGGTGAAACTGGCCAGAAGCCTTTCTCCATCATTGAAAAGTATAATCACTCTAAGCAGAGGACAGCCTGCACAGCTCCAAACCCAGTGCACACAACAGTTAAAGCATGGCAACAATACACAGTGTGAATCTCCAAAGACAACCCTATGACATCAACTCTGTTTTCCTAGCGACACACAGGACTGCTTTAAAACACTTCAAATACTAACTTATTCTTACACAGCAGTGATTTTTAAAATATATAAACTCCTTCAGATCTTACTGTTAGTAAAGACTAGAGATTTATCATTGCATGTTAGAACACTAGATCCTGATTGCTTTAACTTAAGCCTATTTCCTCTCTATCTAGCCAAAGGAACAAACAAAAACATGTTTCTTTTAGTATCTCTTTATGAAGTAAGTGCTTTCCAGCTCTAAGCTATGTTAAGTCCAAAGATACAAGGCAATTTTCCAGCCTTTTGATTAGTTCTTCAAAATCAGCATCTCAAACTACAGTAAGGTATGTTCTTCTTGGTGTATGGTGATCAAATGAGTGGCTGTACTCTTCAGATATTCAAAAGTGAGAGTATAGACTGAGAAGCTCATTCACATCTCTAAGCAGGAAAATTAAAAAAACAGAAAAAGAGAACAGAAAAGAATAAATAAAGAACGATAAGCCCCATCTGGGGAGTTTACTTTTCCCTAGGCTCCAGATGAGCACCAAATGTACTTTTAACATAAGTAGACAAAGAAGCCAAAAATATAATTCTAGACATAAATGAAAAGCTCGCTGAAGAGATGGATATTTTATAAAAAGCTAGAACTTCTGAAAATGAAAGTCATTTAGTGAATTTAAAAATGCAATGGAAAGTCTTAACCACACACTAAACCAAGGAGAAAGACAAATTTCAGAGCTTGAAGACAGGCTTTCAAACTAATCTAGTCAGTCAAAAATAAAGAAAAAATATCAAAAGAAATGAGCAGAGTCTCCAAGAAATATGATATTATGTAAAATATCCAAACACAAAAATCATAGATATCCTGGAAGAAGAAGAAGAAAAATAAAAAAGCATGGCAAACCTATGTGAGGGAATAATAGAGGAAAACTTCTTAGTATCCAGGTACAAAAGATCAAGGAACTATGGGAAGATTCACTGCAAAAAGGACATCACCAAGGCACTTAGTCTGGCCAAAGTTAAAAAGGACATCACCAAGGCACTATGGTCATTAGTCTGGCCAAAGTTAAAGTGAAGGAGAAAATTCTATAAGCTGCGAGATGAAAGCACCATGAAAGTTACAAAGGAAAAGCAATCAAACTAATAGCATATCCTCAGTAGAAACCTTATAAACCAGAAGGGATTGGGGGTGTCATCTCTACTCTTAAACAGAATAACTGTTAACTAAGAATTATGTATGAGGCAAAACTAAGTTTCATTACTGATGGATAAATAAGATCTTTTCCAGAAAAACAAACACAAAAATAATTTGTCATCACTACACCTGCCCTACAAGATATATTCGAAAGTGCTCTAAATCCTGAAAAGAATAGTCAATACTCACCAGTGTATAAATTCTCAAAAGTCAAAACTCAATCCAGCTACTTACCGTTACTTGATCTTTGACAAGCCAATCAGGTGAAAGTTCATGATTTGGTTCAGATAGTTTTAGAATGGCAATGACATAGCTGGAAGGAAAGCAAAAGGACAGAGTAGTTACAAGCAGCAATGAGGAGGGCGGAGCAAGATGGCGGACGAGTAACAGCTTCCTTGCGGCTGGGCACAGTGAGACTGGGGAGAGAGGACTTCAGGCATCTCTGCCAGGCGGGATCTGCCCAGAAACTTCCCTTTGGGGACACAGGGAGACA